>JBBBDQ010001322.1:367500-467500 GCA_037127315.1 Ascarosepion bandense
ATACAAAAACCGAAGGACGTGTATCTGTGTTTTATAGACGAGGACCCTAGTAGTTATGACCAAATTTGTCATCGGAGGCCACAATTTAAACAACCTAAGGTACGCAGATGATACAGTGCTGATAGCAGACACAGAAAGGAAACTACAAGACCTCCTACAGAAGGTAGCTGAAGAGAGTGATAAGAAAGGACAACAAATAAACTACAAGAAAACCGAATGCATGACCATCAGTAAAAAGGGCAGCCCAATATGCCAAATACAAGCCGGGGATACTAGAATCAAGCAGGTACAAAAATTTAAATACCTGGGAATTGTTATAACAGAAGACGGAAAGTGTTACAGGAAGCATTCTAGAAGTTGAGTAAAATATTAAGAAACAGGACAATTTCACTAAAAACAACGATGAAAGTACTGGATTACTACGGGTTGTCAGTTCTTCAATATGGCAGTGAGTGCTGGACAATATCATCAAAGATGAAGGAAAAACTTGAATCAACTGAAATGTGGTTCTAGAGAAGGATGCTGCGAATATCATGGATCGAGCATGTGAGCAATGATGAAGTCTTGGAAATGATGGAAACAAAAAGGAAATTAATATTGAGCATCGGGAAGAAACTGCTGAAGTTTCCTGGGACACGCAATGAGGAAGGAGGGCCTGGAGAACCTGATACTAACAGGCCAGATAGAGGGAAAAAGAGACAGGGGAAAGCAATGGATAACATATTTGAAGAACCTAATCAGGTGGATGATAAAACGAGGATTGCACAGTGTAACAGAAGGCGTGCTCAGAGCCACCAGGGATAGGGAAACGTGGAAAGCCATGAATGCATACGTCCTGAAGGGACAGGGCACATTGAAGAAGAAGAATGGCGTTCGACAAGGTACGTCACAAAGAATTGTTAGATATTTTTGGCAACTTCAAGATATTTGGTAAAGTCATTAAAGTCATAATGAACATATACTGACAGCAAACCGCCTGCATACAGACAGGAAATGAATTTAGCAAATGTACAAAAATATGAATAGGTGTAAGACAAGGATGTGTCATCTCATCTGATCAGTGCAACAATTCTGAGAGAGCAAGAAATCTTGCAAGGATTCGTTATGGACAGTCATAAACTAATCAATATAACATACGCAGACGAAACAGTGCTTATAGCAGACATGGAAAGTAAAATACATGACCTCTTACAGAAGGTAAGAAGAGAAAGTGAAGAGAAAGAACTAAACATAAACTTCATGAAAACCAAATGACACTAGAAGAGTCTCTGAAGCTGGCATTTCTCCTCATTGGATTCTCTATGTCCATTACATATTATAAGGAAGTGAAAGAACAGATAGATTAAAACCCACTGTTCATACATTTACCTTTATGAAAAGTGCTCAATACAAAGTATATATATTCCATTTGTAAATGAGTTATTACGCGACCTAGGTTTCTACCATGAGTGGTGTCTTCGGGCAATTTTCAGCAACTGATTTTACTTTTTGCCGCTTTTTTTTCTTTTAAGAACGCTCACCTAACGGTGTTTTTAACAATAATCGTTTACAAATAAAAAATATTCAAAAGTTCTACAATATAATTGCATTGAACACTTTTTAATACAAATGTGCAATGGTGTAATTTTATTATGTCCAAAAACTAAGTAATATAAACAATCAATATATATATATATATATATATATATATATATATATATATATGTAAACATGTTACGGAAATTAACGAATTTTAACGAAACTTGGTTATAAGCAACCGACAATTTATAATGAATTATTTTGAACATTATTTTTTACCGATACTCGTATTTAAGTAGATATTCTGTTTTTAATTAAAATGAATAGCCTCTTGATCAGACGAGGTTTTTATCATGTTTATATAACACAATTTTCGATCTACCGTAAACAAACCATATCTGCTCTGAAATGTATCGTAATGTCAACAAATGTAAACATGTTACGGAAATTAACGAATTTTAACGAAATTTAACGTCTGATCAAGAGGCTATTCAGGTCGAATGGTTAAGACAGTACCAGATCAAACGGTAGCTTCCCCTATGTAAATAGGGGTCGCAGGTTCGAATCCTGCTGGATAGCACACATTTTCGTAATAAAATTTATCGTAAAATAATCAGGCTCGTAGATATAAATATAAAATACTGTTTAATTAAAAACAGAATATCTACTTAAATACGAGTATCGGTAAAAATAATGTTCAAAATAATATATATATATATATATATATATATATATATATATATATATATATATATAAGTTTTATTAACTACAGCTGACAAGGTAATCTTAATCAATTTTTCTTCTGTTACATGTGAAGTTGTTCAAATAATTTGTATATTGGAGCCGTTTTGGCTATTCTTTTAGCCATTATCAATAATAGTTTTAATTTGTAACTGAATATATGGATTTTTATGTATGCATCTACTAAATTAATGTTTGAAGTGATAAATTATAAGATTTTTCTAAACACGGCCAGCACATTGTGACCGCATTCATAGTTAATATTATTGAATATTGGCTTTTCTTTTTATTATTACTATTTCCATTATTTTTGTCTTTTTAACACGTGGACGAGTTTATTATGCTTCTATTTTCTACAAGTTTATTCAGGATAGAGTTTGTTAGGTTTCCAAGTATGTTAAAATGAATCCTAATTGAGCTATGTGAGGTGTAAAGCGTGTTTTCATCTTGTGGCATGAAGTTTATTTGATCAGGAACGCAGTTCTTTAAGAGAGATGTGAATTCATAAATAGTATTGTTCTTCTGCAATTTAGATCTTGCAGGTTTTTTTTGTTATTCTTGATGATACGATTTTTTATAACGCATATTTTATATCTAAGTGAACATTTGCTCATAAAATGTTGTCAAGGTGTCAAGAGTTTAACGAAGTAGTGAGTGAGTTACTTCGGAATTATGTGAGAACGTCTAAGAATTAAGTTAATCTCTTTACTTCATAGGTAATGTTGAGAATAGAGACATTTTCAAGTGTGGTTTTGAGATTAGATAAAAAAAATAGGCGTTATAAAAATCTTCCTCAAGAGAGCGCACGAGAATTCATCCTCTTCAACCCACAAAGACAAAGTAGATTTATGATATAATTATACACATTAAATTTACGAACGCTATTTAACTAGTCAAATGCAGATGAAGTCTGCTTAATTAATGGAAATAAAACAACAAAAAATAAAAATATTACCATAAAATCTTGTTTTCGCTATATCTCATTTTCATCAGAAAATAAGATAGAAAGCAAGTAAAAGCAAAACAAGTTAGAATTATAAACATTTTTTATTTTTTCTTTATCCTATCATTCTCTTTCGGGTTCCTATCTATATTTGATCTAAATTAACACACACACACACACACACACACACACACACACACACACACACACACACACACATATATATATTTATCACTTCAAACATTAATTTAGTAGATATTAATATTTGAGTAGACGCTCATTTTTATTTATTAAGCAGTATAGTTATTTTCGTCTAATGAAATGAATATTCGGAAATTTTTATTTTAGAAAAATATGCACTTCTCGTCATAGATTCCGCTAAATTTTTATATTGTTTTTATTTTTGTACCCAAATGTAAACGAAGTAATTTTTTAAAGAAGGAATATAATTTAATTTATTAATCCAACAGATTTGTATCACTTTCAATGTTATTTTTGGTAGGCACTCATATTTGAATAGACGTTCTTTTTGAATTATTGAACAGTGACGTTGTGGTGCAGTGGATATTAGCTCTGAACGAGAAATTAGGGAGCCGAGTTCAAATTCTAGTTGAATTCCTTGCATTCACTTACGTGCAAATACCCCTGGGAAAGGTATTAATCCGTCTCTTCCCTCCAGTTATGGATTAAATAACAGGACTGATTGGGTTCTATATCTTTGGTGGTAATCAGTCTACCGCAGAAAGTAATGGCAACCTACTGCGGGATAATTTTTTGCCCAGTCAGTCATGTCTTTTTCGAGACATGATCGTCCAACCGTGTATCACGGATGTAACTTGACTAACTGATTTTTATTTATTTTCTAACGAAAAATATGGATGTTTGGTGAAATTAGTTTCGCAACTTTTAAGTAATGGCTTCTTTATCGAACTACTTACACCTAAAAGTATTACAGCACTTAGCAGAGGCCACTATTTATATCTGAATTTCTGTCATGAGAAGTTATCAATCCAGTCATTAGGATTTGGGCGATCATGTCTCGAAAGAGACATGACTGACTGGGCAGAAGATTATCCCGTAGTAGGATGCCATTGTTTTCTGCGGTAGACTGATGACCAGCCAAGGCTATATAACCTAATCTGTCCTATTTTTTAACCCATAACTGGAGGGAAGAGACGGATTTATACTATTGCCAAGGGTATTTGTGCGTAAGTGAATGCAAGGAATTCAACTGGAATTCGAACTCGGCTCCCCGAGTTGTTGTTTCGAGTCGATATCTACTGCACCACAACGCAGCTACCATTTACCTTATATTCGGTCTTATGCTGTCTTCTTTGTTGTTATTATCACGATATTTCCCCTTCGGGCTTCTTCAGATGTCTGTGCATCCAGGTAATCTTCATCTAATTTTGAACTGAAATACTTTTCTTTAATTAAAGATTGGCGGTTGTTCCGAAGTCTATGAATATCTCGTCCTGTTTATTTCGCTAGTACGTCTCAGTTATTGCTCATTAGTCTTCTATTGCACTACCTGTTTGTACTACTCGGCTCAGAGATTGATCATACAATTTTTAGGTCACTAAATTAAAACAACAACAACAAAAAAAATAGCTCGTGCTTTAATTCGTAGGTTATTGTCAATTCATGGTCTGAGGAGTACAGACTTAATCTCAATAGAAACGGGCATATCAATAGCTGAGCAGAATTTTAAAAAGCAGAAGATACATTTCCAGCAGACTGAGAACAATCTACTTCCATAGACTAAAAAAAGAAAAAGAGTTCTTTTTGAAGGTTCCTTATGTTGACAAATATCTGAAGAAAGTGCGGCTTCACAATGGCCGAAGCATTGTGATATTAACAACAATAAAGAGGACATTAGCCATATGTAAATAATGTTAATAGCGACTACAAATACAATTCTGTATTTTATAAAATTCGTAATGTTCACGTGTCTGATGCAAGATTGATTAGAAGAGTTTAAGAATGTTCTTTGTCTGGAACAAGGTTGCTAAAAACATTTTTTTTATTTGTTCTTTGTATGAAGGCAGCAACAGATTGAAATCTTTTTAGATAACTGTGTATTGATTGAAGCTGAGGTATAGATATTCGGTGCGGCACAGTTAGCACTAAAATTAACAAAAATTCTTTTGTCTATTTTATTTACCCAATAGTTATCGATATTTTTAAAAAGGAAGATCAGACGTATCTTACTGTCGTATCTTCTAAATAGTTCGACTCCTTGTATCTTACTTATATGTTCGACAAGTGTGGCAGACTGTGTATCAAACACATATCGTCAACTTGCCTGCTGTATTTCTCTATCTGTTTTAATATTTTTACTATAAGTATCACACAATAGAATAAAACTGTTTAGTTCGAACAAACCATTGCAGTATTTTTCTGTACAAAAAATTAAGCCTATGGCAATTTCCAACAATAACGCGCCTTGTTGATTCAAGACGACGTATCGTTGATTAAGACTTTATTGAAAGAAATCTTTTTGGCATAATTCACAATTCTCTGATCGGATTTAACGTATTTATAGATGTTCGTATTGCATTTTCATTTTCGTTTTTGAAGGCTTTTGGGACTTCAAACATATTTTTAGTTTTGTGTATTTATGTAATAAATTTATAAATAAATTTGATTAAATTTGTTATGTCTCGCCAAAAAGATTTTACAATTTATTCCGTTCTGCTTATTCAGAAGACGACAGAAATCACCGCTAGGAATCAGAAAAATACAAAAATAATCATTTCTAGCTGAATAAATTTAAAGCATTTAACATGAACCCTAATACAAAATAGTATTCCACAACTTATTTCTTGTGCCTGGGTAAACCATTCTGCTCAAATAGAATCCTTTTATTAATAGGTAATTTTTTCCGCGATGTGCTAGTGAGCAAATGTCAGTTGTACAGATGATAAAATTAGTCTATAGGATATTTCAAATGAAAATAGTTATTGTCAGTAATTTATTAAAATTTTATCTTTTCCCTTATAAGTTAAACGTTGAAACAATAGTATATATCAGTATGAATTCCAAAGGCTAATTTTCCGAGGAAAACAGAAACTATTTCCCAGGAATATCATTTTGGTTTTTAAATGTTAATAACATTTAAACTTTTTGACATACAAGATATTTTTTTTACAGTGACTTGAAGCTTTGAAGCTTTTCTGCATTATTTTTTAGAATGCGTATTAAGAAGTTTAGCGCCAATTTCCCAGAATGTGATGGTCTAATAACTGTGTTAGACAAGACAAAACTACTCGCAAGATTTTGAATATGACTGTATCCATAGGTTGTTATATTGCTTGTATAAGCTGATAGTTCTGGGTCCTGGGTATGACGGTAAACTGCATCCGGCAGCAAGGCCTCTAATTGGGAGGTTGTGAGGAACATGGAACCATCTCTTAATTGCTACTGTTCCAAGATTCACCCTGACCCAAAGTGGTAGCACATGTTAGGGTCCGCTATGGGCAAATAGTTAACCTCCAAACTGTGTTCAAAACACTATGAAAGTATAAAAATATACTTTTATAATAATATATACATAAAATAGTCTTTTCTAGAAAAATGTATATTTTTGAATAATATTACCAGCAGTACATTTTTGAAGGAAAAAATTGTTACCAGCAATACATTTTAAATACAAAAGTAGAAGATATATTCAGTTTTCTAAAATAAAAAAAAATAATCAAAATCTGACTGAATCAACCTTCTCACTACGACCGAAAATTAAAAAAAGTACCTTAAAACCCCCACCTTTTAGGGGTAAAATAACCCACAGAGGTTGATACGCCATTAAACAAAACTCAAATTCAAACTCGTAGTTCTTGCTAACTATTTTTTAAAGAAAAAACCTGAACAAAAGATTATCACCCGGTGGACACGGAGTTATAATAAAACTATAGCGAATACCATTATTCAGTGAAGCAATGCGTACAACTCAACGCCAAACTTTGCGCCCTAGGTTGCGAAACTTTATGACACCGTTCCTATGAGACGACGTCCTCCTCGTAGTGAGTGTCCAACAATTTAGTGCTGAGTAGAGCGGTCCTATTTCTACATGATACAGGTATATTTTATAACTTTATTTGTGTTTGTGATAGAAATAATCTGTAAAGTATGTTATAAAGTTTAAAGTTTCAACAAGATAGAACTCCTTGTCACTTTGCTCTGCGTGATAGACAGTTTCTAAATTTAAAATTTCCTAACATATGGATCGGAAGGGGTGAACCATTTTATTCTTCTCGACGTTCACCAGATTTGACTCCATTAGCTTTTTTATGGGGACATGTGAAAACAATTGTGTATGCAACCAAAACCTAGTTCATTAGAAGATTTGAAAGCTAAAATAACTAATGTGATTTCAGGAATTACTGTAAATCAGTTGGCAAATGTTTTCCGTGAACTGCAAAATCGTATTACCCTTTGTATTGCTAATGATGGAGGACATGTGGAAAATTTCATTAAAACATTAAAAATTTACAGATTTAATTCTTTCTAATCCTTTTTACAAATTATTTCTATAGCAAATACAAATACAGTTATAAATTTTTTTAAAGTGCACACGAACACCATGCATATGGTTATATTAATAATATTTGAGAGAAAAAAGTAAACGGTCTGACAGTATTCTTCGACGGTTTTTTATTTCTAGCACATGTGACTTTACAAAAATTCTCAACAAAAAAAAAAACATAACAAGGATATGAAAAATTTGTCTTATGGATTCTGATTATGGCTCATAAAATTCCGCATGGTTTCGAATGCCAACTTTTGCGTCTTTTATTTTCTAAAATTAACCTAATGATTACTGTAAATAAATCATTTCAAAGCAAACTGATGAGAAGGAAGAAGGTTTTTAACAGGAAGGGCAAAGCATTAGATTTTGATCAAAAGATTCAAGGTTCGAATTCACAAAAAATAAAAAAAAATTAAAATTAACCTGTTGATTGTTAGAAAAATGTTATCCAAACCTGGTCTTCTATATGCTTCAGATTCAATTCAGTTTCGGTGTTTAAATTTTTTATGTCAGTTAATTCATTCCCTCCCCCAAAATTGAAGACTAAATAAAATAGCAAGATAAAATGTAAGGAAGGAAATTAAAACAGTATTTATGCTTCTCCAGCTTATTTCTAATACGAACTAATGGAAAAGCCATTATCTTTAAAATGTCAGGAGATAACTATGCTTTTATATTTAAAAATATTTTCTTTTTCCAATTTGAGAAATATACTGCAATCTATGCTTATGTTGTAGTCATACATACATAAAAATACAACCACATGTGAAAGTTCATTGTTAGTACGTTTAAGTGAATTTTAAGACCTTTTCAGCAAGAACAAGGTATATATTTAATGCTTACACATTACATTTTCATTCTTTAGTAAAGATGGAATAAGAATTTCAAATTGTTTGACGGAAATAATACGATAATGCAGAAGCAAATAATTTAAAAATTTGAAATGATGTTATACCCAGACATTCATCATAACAGAATTGAAGATAGTTACAGGAATGAATTAAACCACTTGGAATGATATGAAGAGGCATACATAGAAATATATATATATATATATAAGTAAAGAATACCTAGTGAGCCAGACAGACCTACATAGGTTTCACCTAAACGGACCGTCAGGAAAAAGCTGGCCAGCTTTCCCTGACGGTCCGTTTAGGTGAAACCTAGGTAGGTCTGTCTGGCTCACTAGGTATTCTTTACTTATTTCATTCTACGTAAGTATTGAGCGCTTTTTGTTAGTTTATTACTGGTGTCGGGTTTTTTTCTTTGGGCTACGTGTTGACTCGGTCCGAACCCATTTGACTGATGTTCCTGTACTTTCCCATTTTTTAAAACCATAATGTTCATGCTCTTTCCCTTTATTCAAAACCATTTTTCCTTTCTTCGTAGATTCGTGGAAGGATTTTCGACACGAATATAGTTATAATCTTATATATATATATATATATATATATATATATATATATATATATACACACACACACAAGGTGCAACGGGTAAATTGCTGCCGTTTAATATTTTTAATTTCGCGCATGCATGTTGTTTGTTTTATATTTTGTCTACTGCACAGTATAGTCGAGTCAGTTGGGCACTGTCTCTGATAAAAAGATTACCATGACACAATTCACGCCACCAGAGACCTAGAAACGGCATTCTATACTACGAATATTTCAGAGTGTTTGGGTGTCAATCTGAGGAGAGTGTAGAGGATACGGAAAAAGTTGGATGATATATAGCGTCATGGTGTGATTTCTAGTGATGGTGACGTTATAACTTGATTCATCTTCTTACAGGTCTTATGTGGAAACAGTATGCAATACTGCTTGTTTTTCGCATTGGAATTTCCAATGCTAACATTCTAGGGTGTTTAGGTGTTAATCTAAGGACATTTCAGAGGATTCAAATGAATCTAATGGCGATTACGAAGGTGTTTAGAGTGATCATTAGTGATGGTGAAGTTATATATTCTTTTATCTGCCCACACGGACTCAGACTCAATACAGAGGCCTACATCACTATCCTGAGTCAAGAGAGTGGCTACTTAAAGACGACACAAAGAATTGATGGAAATGATAGGCAACCTCGACATTTTCGGCAAAGATATAAGAATAATCAAGAATCTCTACTGGCAGCAAACGGCCTGCATACGGACAGGTAACGACCTCAGTAGATACACAAAGATAGAAAAAGGCGTAAGACAAGGATGTGTCTTTTCACCGGATTTGTTCAACCTATACAGCGAGAATATTTTGAGGACCCTAGATGACACACCAGGATTTATTATTGGAGGCCACAACCTGAACAACATAAGATACGCGGACGATACAGTACTGATTGCGGACACGGAAAGGAAACTGCAAGATCTCATACAGAAAGTAGCAGTGGAGAGTGACAAGAAGGGACTACAAATAAACTTTAAGAAAACTGAGTGCATGGTCATCAGCAAAAGATACAACCCAAAATGCCAAATACAGGTGGGGGATAACAGAATCAAACAAGTCCAAGAATTTAAGTACCTAGGAAGTGTTCTAACAGGAGATGGAAAGTGCGACACGGAGATCCGAAGGCGAATTGGCATGGCAAAGGACGCGTTCCAGAAGATGAGCAAAATACTAACACACATGAAGATCTCAATAGAAACGAAGAAAAGAGTGCTAGACTGCTACGTGATGTCAGTTCTTCAGTACGGCTGTGAATGCTGGACAATATCATCGAAAATGAGGAAAAAACTGGAAGCGGCCGAAATGTGGTTCTACAGAAGGATGCTACGGATATCGTGGACTGAGCATACAAGCAACGACGAAGTGTTAGAAAGAATGGCAACAAAAAGGAAATTGATGCTGAGCATCAGGAAGAGACAACTGAAGTTCCTGGGACATGCAATGAGGAAGGAGAGCCTGGAGAACCTGATACTGACTGGTCAGATAGAAGGAAGGAGAGACAGAGGAAGGCAGCGGATAACATATCTGCAGAGTCTGATCAGGTGGATGACGGAACGGGGGTTGCCAGGAGCAACAGGAGCAAACATACTAAGAGCCACAAGGGATAGGGAGACGTGGAGATCCATGATCGCCTACGTCCTGAAGGGACAGGGCACATAGAAGAAGAAGAAGAACATACGATCCATCGTTAAATATGCAGAAAAAAAAGGTAGGTGTTCTCTTCCGCTCCAGTATGTATCCCACTTCTCGTGATATCTTCTACTTTTATACAATTCAGGTCAGGCGTAGAATAAATTCCTGCTTTCATATTTGGTCAGGAGCTTCCCAGTACTTACTCCCCAGTCTCGATTGTCCAAAATCATCTTCGGGTCCATTTGGATGACACCTTATTTCCAACCATAAAACTTTTCTCTCACAGACAATCATTTCTCTGCTCTGTCTTTACTTCTAAGGAAAGTGCTCAGAGAAACTGCAATTTTTAGATCCACTTTAGTCTTACAAGTTCTAACATTCACGGAGAGGACGCCACGGTACATGCATTGTAGCGAATCACCCTCATTCTCCCCGTATTACTTTAGTGAGAAGTAAGTTCCACTCAAGCAGTTACTTGCCACTGTTCGGCGGAACAGACTCTCAAGAAGATATTTTCCTGACCGTATCAATCCTAACCTGTTGAAGAGTAGGTTTAACCGTTATCTTCTCTATCTACCTGTATAAACACTGTCACTTATTCTGCAACTTCCTTTCTCGAATGGCTTGTACAGGTTTGAACTGGGTGAATCTTACTGTAAGAAAAAGTTAGTAATTGTATTTTGATGTAGACCTTTGTCACTGTATTAACATGAAGCTGTGTGAAAACGTTGTATCATTTGTATTTTCACAAGCAGACGGATTGTGCTGTTTGTTTAACGGCATATCAACGACTTATGAGTCATTTAAATGCCGGAATTTAATTTTCTTGGATGCTTTGAATCAATAAAAATACGATATGTGGTTCTGTTTTCATAACTGAATGCATGGCATAATATACTCAGTATTATATGAAAATAATCAGTAGAGACGGTGATGTATTTTATGTTGTAGTTTGTTGAAGTTATATTTTCGAATACAGATTGTGATATATTATATGGATTAATGTTATGAAAAAATTCTTTCGTTTTGTTTCTTTGGTTGGTTGTTTTATTTAAAAGCATATGAATGTCTATGTGTTACTTAAGGTCGTAATCTCTATAATCTTATGGTTTCAACTAAATATAATTTAAAAGGCAGTTGCATATTTTCAACTACAGATAAAATGAATTGCTGGCTATTTTCCTTTAAAATGTCTGGTCAGTTATTTTACTATAAATCCGTATTGAAGATCCTATTTTGCTTCAAAACGAATTGTTGATATTTCTAATATGATAATGTGTATTTTATGCATTCATAGAGATTTGTTTGGGTGTACGAAATTTGTCCATAGGTGTGACTCTAAAAGTTTTAAAATGAACCCTGGAACAACAGCAATTATGAAGTAGTTTCACGCCACTCAAAAAGTCTAGTCTCCCAATCTGAGACATCCCTCTCGAATGACGTATTTTAGCTGATCTCCCTATTTTTGTAATACTTTTTAAAACAGTGAAATTAATGACATCCAGTGTAGATTGAGAATTTTTTTTTTTTTTTTATAAGCGTTTCACCCCGAGCAAGGCATGTCACTGCCACTACTGCGCAGGGGGCTACGTAGAGTGGAGAAAGGATGATTAAATATAGGAAATGTCAGAGGGTGGGTGATAGGCGGGTAAGGATACCGAGAATGAGGGTTGGGTAGATGAGAGTGTTCTGAGAATAATTGGGAGTTAGTGTGATAGGTGGTGTCTATTGACCCTACATTTAAACACCTGGAGATTGTAACTGTCAGGAAAGAAGAGTTGTGGAAGGGAGTTCCACAGGCGGGAAGCGCGAGAAAAGAAGCTGTTAGAGTAGAATTTACGGCTACATCTTATTTGTTTAACTGTAAAAGGGTGGGACCTAGTTGCTAATCTAGTATCTCATGTAAATTCGTGCTTAGGCGGCACCAGTGATCTAAGCTCATCGGAGCAGTAGCCATGAAAGTACTTGTAGAAGAGGCACAGGGAAGCCACATCAAGCCGGTGAGAGTTACTAAAAAAAAGAATATCTCCGACATAAAAGAAAAAAATGAATCTCATTTTGCTCAAAGAAACCGCCTTGATTTCCTTTGTCATTTCTGCGACAGAAGCCACTTACATATCGTAAGGTTTGAATTACCGATTTCAGATATACACATTTTTGTTTGAATTGTAGCTCTTAGCTTTATTTTCTTGTATGAAACATAAAGAACACACCTTTATAAATGTTGGTTTTTATTTTTTTCTTAAAGGGAAATTATAGTACTATAAATTTTACATTTTATGATTAATATAATTAATCCAAATACGCGAATCCATAAAAAAATAACGTCTACCGAAATAAGAAATAATGTCGGAGAAATCAAAATCCTAAAAAGAATTGACTATATATATATATATATATATATATATATATATATATATATATATATATATTTGTTGTTGATACCTTTTTTCTTTTTCAGTTACGACTTATTCATGATACGACGTATCTTCCAAAAAGGTTTGCCATCTACTGTCTTGGTTGTGTGTTGTCAATTTAAAGCTTGTTAATAACTGTTTAGATTTTTAACAGCCTTAGGTTATGATAATATACAAACATATACATGAGCTTAGATTATATTAAAAAAGGAAATGATAGCTAAGTTGACGAAGAGTTTAATGAAACATTTATCTAGTGACGAATAAAGAAAACAACAGATAAAAGTAAAATCCAATACATTATGAAGAATTGTCTTAATTAGCGAATTGTTATTTTTTTCCTTTAAAAATATGCGTGCAAACATAAATATGGCGAAAAATGACAGAAAAGAAGATATCCCAGTTAAATGTCTTGTTTTTTGGCTTTAATATTTGTAAATTTTGCGAATTTCTGGCCAAAGTAGACTTAGTTCATTAAAGCGTCCTGTACCGCAATTTTTGCAATTTCGGATTTGCTCAGGTAAACAAAAAAGGAAAAAACACTCTTGACTGCTTACGAGATATAGCGCTTTTTAGAGATATTGTCGACAAGTTCACATTTGAGTTTCCAGAACGCATACAGGAAGATTCATATCACAAAAAAGTTTTTTTTTTCCAGTTAATTTGTTACAAGGTTAAACTCTGGACGTTCCCAGTGAGGCAGAAACTCATAACTCTAGAAATATTTTCTTTACGCACAATCCGAAGGAAAGGTTTTGAAATTGAAGTTTACAAAGATCTGCACAGTATGGCATAAGTTCATAATTTAGAGAGATTAGAACCTAAATAATTACAGAGATGATAATAATTAGCGTGACTAGTTTTTCAGTACACCATGTTAAGACGCCCATTCTATGTATTATATATTTTGTTGCAATCAGAAAACAAAAATGGATATAGAAAAGTAGTTACAAAAGTATCAAAAATGTATTCATTAATATCTGACGTTTGTATACGACTTTTTAAATAGCATCTCTGCAAAACGTTAGCGACCAAAATCGATAATATATATATATATATATATATATTATCGATATATATTATTGCTAATAAAGGAAATACATCCACAGATCTATTTCCTTTATTAGCAATAAATTGCCAGGTATTTTTTAGGAAAGATAGAGGAGTGTTTCTCTGTATTTTTTTTTTTTTTTTACAATTTATGATTAAGGTTCTTCCTTCTCGTCTCAGCTTTACCAGAAATACACAAAGGACTCGCGGGCAAGATAAACACGGTTCATCTATATATATATATATATATATATATATATATATATATATATATATATATATTACACAACCAACATCACCTTCCCGCCTTTCACTCTGTCTCTTTGTCTATCTCATCTTTCTCTCTCACTCTCTTTCTCTTTATATATAAACTAGCAGTATAGCCCGGTGTTGCTCGGATGTAATGAAAGCTTTAATACTAATCCATGGTCCTGGAGCTCTGACTCTTTGAACGTTCGCACGAAAGACTAAAAAACAATAGTTGTTTCCAGTTAAAGCAAAACCGTAGACTGAAAGAAAAATGAATGGATGTAAGTCAAATTTTGATTTCCTGGTATCGATATCGTCGTAAACTAAATTTTGAAGGCTAAAAAAGTCCTCTGAGTAAATGGTATGATGGCTGATACTATGAACTACAATTATACCTACTTAGAGCCAAACCCAAAGCAAAAACTAAAATAAAAGGGCAGAAAAAAAATACAGACATACAGGCAGATAAACAGACACACACACAAATATCTTGCCTTTTATATATATATATATATATTATCGATTTTCTGCAGTATTGTAAGAACTGCAACCTTGAAACTTCTGAATAACATTTTTTATGTCTTTGTCCATGAGTGTATCAAATTTGATTAAAATCGGATCACTCCTTCTATAACCCGATCTTTTCGATTATCGATTTTCGATATTTATCAGGGGTACCTCGACACAAAACCTAGCTAAGAACACTCGCAGACGCTTATAGTACAATTGAATAAATTTTCAAGAAAATCGGTTCAGCCGTTTTGGAGTCTATAGGTAACGGACACACACACACACACACAGACAAAGTTCCATTTATAAATAAGTTTAGATATGTATGTGTGTGTGAGTGTATAAAGGTCATTAAATATAAATATATATACGAAATAAAATAGAATGAAGAAATTATTTTTAACATAAGATATATGGGTATAAATAATTACTTCATAATTCATATTGTTAATATATTTGTTTTGAGATTGCGTAAACTTCATGGGACGTTATTTTCATCTCTTCAGCAACAATGGTAAAATTAACTTTAACTAATTAATTATTTCCGATAAATCATACTTACACCTTTTCCTTGCTCAATTATCTGTTTTGTTGTTAAATGAGAATTTTTTCTTGAATCAATATTTGGAAAGCATTCGGGAATTTAATTAATTGGGAATTTTTGAAACCTTTTATTGGCAACGTGTACAAAATTTGGGAAGAGCATTATTTGAATTAATATACACTTCAGCTTAAAATTTCTGGGTTGTGACCTTTTCTACTCGCAACACACACTAGTATTTATAATAATTATTTGTATTTTAGGTCAAATTTCAGTGGTTATTTAGTCCTGTTGTCTAAAATATTATTGTCCTGTTGTCTAAAATATTATTTAGTCCTGTTGTCTCAAATATTTGCTACAACACTCAACTGTTTCTTTCGTTTTGTTGAATATTTTCATAAAGAATTCAAACTTCTTTTTATTATTAATAACTGCATTGTTTCTTTCTGGGTAAGATGACACCTGACTGTTCAAAGAAGACTGTTCATTCTGAAGGTAAAAAAAAAAAAATAACATCAAATACGACGTCATCATGACTGCAATACGGGTTCTTAGTCAAATCGATATACATAAAAGATAAGTTAGTCAGATGGGACTGAATCAGGAGAAGAGAGAGAGAGAGAGAGAGAGAGAGAGAGAGAGAGAGAGAGAGAGAGAGAGATCATAACAGTCACCCATATGCGGCCATGACATCATGTTGCTTCGAATTCTTAAAAAGTTCAGCAACACATTCGGACTATTGTTAAACAATGTTGAATGGATACTTGGCTTAAATTGTTCTATAGAAAGAGCTTTGATAATGTTTAATATAAAATAGAAAATTTTTAAGTAGGGGTAGGTATTTTGTGGTTGTCAATGTTATCAAGGTTGTCAAGGTTTTTGTGCTACAGATATCACTTTGTCATTTTCCCGGATATATATATATATATATATATATATATATATATATATATATATATATATATATATACCATATTAATAAACAACGAAAACATGAAAGAAAAATCACTACAAAAAATCAGACAAATCTTCATCAATAACGCAAAGTACTATATATATACCATATTAATAAACAACAAAAACATGAAAGAAAAATCACTACAAAAAATCAGATAAATATTTATCAATAACGCAAAGTACTATATAATATAAACAGTAAAAAACTTAAATACAAACAACGCAAAATATAAAAAAGAAAAATCAATAAAAAGTCGGCAAAATTTAGTACTTAGCTTAAATAATCATTATTTCCCTAAAAAAAGAAGAAAGCCAAAAAAAAAAAAAAAAAAGAAAGAACACCAAAAAACGCTACTTGGGTTTGGAATTCAGAGTTTTCCATTTGATAGACTTGTCACCAATGAAATATACAGGAGCCATTCTGTGCTGGTTTTCATCCATAATTAAGGTTTGGAAGGAGATGGATTAATAGGTTAAAGATATTCGCACAAAAGCAAACACAACAAACTTTATTATAACTCGGATTCTGCTCTCCGATTCATCATCCCGTGGGGATACCTATTGCACCAGATATAAACTGAAAAATGAAAACATGACATGATAAAAAATAAATAAAAAATTATTTATTTTAATTATTTATTTTAAAATATCAGTTGAATCTTTTTTTTAAAATGTTAAAACTAAAATATACTGAATCTTAAAACAAGTTTGATTCTTCTTAAATGTGTGTGTGCTTGTTTGTTTGTATGTGTGTGCATGTGTGTGTGTGTGTTTGTGTGTGTGTGTGTGTATTCTCTACTTCCCACCGAACATGTGTCATTTACAGATTTTAAGAAAAATCGTTGTAAGTGCATTCAAAGAGATAGCATCCTAAATTGCCATAACGGGATTATCTGGATGCTGACAAAATTTTCCTCATCAACAATATGTTCATTTATTAATGTTTATATTATTTTGTGATTGACAAATACACTTCTTGGTAAATAAAGATATCACTAATGACCGTGGATTTAATGAGATTTAGGATTTTGTAAATAATTTAATTAAAAAGAAGATAAAGAGGATTTTCTTTAATATTTGTAGTGAAAAAATTGATCTTCAGCTGTTATGAGTGTAATCAAGTTTATATATATATATATATATATATATATATATATAATTATTATTATTATAATATTATTTATTCATAAATTATAATATGGATATGTAACAATATCACTACAAAAGTAGCTATTTTGTTTCGCCACTTTTGTGTCTTGTCAAATGATGTGATAGTTCTTAAATGAATGGTTTAAGAGTCTGAAAACGAGCATGTCCCCTTTAATCAGGGAGGTATTATTGTGTATGTAATGTGGACCAATCAGAGTGAAGCAACTTATCATTTGGAAAATATGCGGGCAGGCTTAAGGTTAATTTTGGTGGGTATTTTTATTAAGATTTGATTGAAGTCAGGTCATTATTAGTAATTAATACTTATATCTACTTTGTTCTTGTTGCTAAAATTGTAATACAATAATAGTATACATATAAATCTTTAGATGAATTAGATAGATAAGGCAATGTTCATGAAATTGATACTCTTTAGCTAGGTCAACGAGTCAAAAGAAAACATCGCACCGCACTGAGATGAGATACATATATAGACAGACTCATGTTGTTGAACAACCAGGGTCCTAACTGGAGTACGCACACCTATACACGCGGATACATGTCCAGAGGTTGGGATACGCACACACGTACATGCACACATATATACATACATGCACACATACTCACCCATATATATATATATATATATATATATATATATATATATATATATATATATATATACATACACACACACATTACATGGTTAACAAATATATGTATATATATATTTTTTTCTCTAATATTTTTTCTCTAATAATTTTTAAACTGATAACTTCCTGTAATTGGCATTTAGCTGGCTTCTACCCAAAAGGTTTAATCAAATAAACGTAAATAAAATTTTTTAAAAATCTTATATTGAAACCCATTCTTCTCGCCTAAATAGACCTCTTCAAACAGCTCAAAATCTTAACTTTAAAAAGTAATTTAACTCATTTAGCTGTCTATCTTTATAAAATATGAACTCCTATTCACCCCTTCCTAAATATACCATTTCAACACCCTGTAACCCCGCGACTATCAGCTCTATGTTTTTCCTCTTTGTGACCGTTGTTAACCTAAAACCCCTCTACACTCTAACCCAGGGCCTTCGCCATTTGGAAAAACAATGTCGCTGACGTGACGTAGAGTCTCTATTAGAGATCCCATGTCGAAATGTACATCCGACACCTTTGAATTTTGAAAATTTTCTTTAATTTATATTGTATACTCAATACATTGAACTCTCTGCCTGCATCACTTTTTAATGTTAAAATTTTTTAATATTGATTAGGATCAGGTTCTTGGAATTTACCTTCCTACTCTTCCACTTCGGAAGAAAAACAAAAAACATATTTTACTCCCACACCTTCGGTGGTTGAACTCTCTTGGTTCATTCCCGGATCTTTCAACTATTCATTCTGCTGTTCCAAAATGGAGAAGTTTACCCCGGATTATTCCTTGAAAAATATTCCTAACCCAAACACTCACTCTTTTCTTCTTCACCTCACCGAAAAAAATGAAAACTGCATAAGGAAACTTCGATGGAAGGCACACTTTTTTCTCCGCTCTACAGACTCTGCACATCATTCCATGGATTTCTTTAACCTGAGAACCCAGCGCACCCCCACCCGTATGCAGATTTCTGAACTCTTTCGAGAAGGACGTTTTCGACCTGATCCCCAAAATCAAATTCTGTGGGGCTTCAAATAAATTCCAGAACTTACTAAAATCAGACATTAGAAACCTGAAAAAAATCTAAGCACCTGTGGGTAAAATCCGACAAATCTAACAACATTTATAAATGTGATCCTTTAAATGACATAAGTGTCCTTAAAAATGACCTAACTAGTAATTACAAAGTAGAGAGAAGGAACCTAGCATTATCTGAAATTAATACAGACACAGCCAAATTCGCCAAAGAATTGAATATTAGTGACAAAATTGACAAAATCGCTACTAAAGAAGCTTACGTTTTATTTAAGGACCACAAACCAAATTTCCAAAACAAATTACAAACCAGGCTAATTAATCCTACAAAAAGTGACTTAGGCATAATTTCCAGGGAAATTCTAAAAAATCTAATAGAGAAGCTACTATTGAATCTACAACCAAACCTTTGGAAAAGTTCTTCAGATACGATAGATTGGTTTAACAACATCAAAAACAAATCTAAATCTACCTTCCTTAAATTCGATATTGTCGATTTCTATTCCTCTATATCAAGGGACCTTCTTGAAAGTTGTTTAAGATTTGCTAAAAATTACGTGAACATTTCGGATAGGGACTACAACATTATCTTTGCGGCCAGAAAATCCATTCTCACCTTTGATGATTCCACATGGACAAAGGGGCCGGGGGAGGTTTTTGACGTCCCTATGGGAGCATATGATTCAGCCCAAGTGGCAGACCTTGTGGGAATTTATATTTTAGATATTCTAAGCAGATTTGTAGACCCAAAACAATTAGGCCTATATCGGGACGACAGATTAATAATAATCCCTAATTCCAATGGGCCCTACACAAATAGGATACACAAAAAAATAATTAGAGCCCTGAAGTACCTCGGTTTTAAAGTTGAAGTCACCTCTAATCTTAAAATTGTAAACTATCTAGACATCACCCTTAACTTAAATGATGGATCCTACCAACCATTTCTCAAAGAAAATAGTTCCCCCACTTATATTAATATTTCATCCAACCACCCCAAAAATATTATAAAACAGATACCCAATATAGTGAATAATAGAATCAACCAATTATCATCCAACATTAAAACTTTCAACACAAGTAAAAATATTTACAATAAGGCCCTTCAAAAAAGCGGATATAAGAACAAGTTAACATATAATAAACATACAATAGACTCCGAATCATCCAAAAATAAAAATAAAGGAAACTGTAGAAAATGAAAGATAATTTGGTCTACCCCCCCCCCTATTGTAAACTAATTAACATCAATATTGGTAAATATTTTCTCAAGTTAATAGACAGACATTTTAATAACAGTAAGCCTCTACGGAAGATTTTTAATAGGTACACCCTTAAAATTAGTTATTCTTGCACCCCGAATATGGACAGCTTTATTAGTTCCCATAATAGGAGTATTCTGGTGAACTTGCGCAATGCTGAATCTAGGTCCGGAATTCTAAACGAATGCAACTGTAATTCTGTGGACGCCTGCCCGGTGGAAGGAAAATGCAAATCCACCCAGGTGATTTATGAAGCCCGCATTTCTCCATCTAACAAAAAAAAAAAAAAAAAACGACTTCCGGACCTATATAGGTATGTCCGCTGGTCCTTTCAAACAAAGACTGTATAACCACAGGTACTCCTTTTCGAACCCCGGTCAAAGGTAACAGACAGCCCTTTCGCGGGCATTCTGGAAAATGAAAGAGGAAGGGCTGGATCCTGAAATTATCTTGAAACTGATAGGTTCAGCCCGTATTCCGAGGAATTTTCGTGATAGGTGCTGTCTATGTTTACTGGATAAAATTTCAATATTAAAATACCCCCACCAACACCGGCTACTGAATCTTAGGAGGGAATTCATCAGTAAGTGCCGCCACAAGGCAAATTTTTCGAATACTTAAATTTAGAATTTAAATCCCCGTTGACTAGATGTTAGAATATAAATTAAAAGGATTCAACTTAAGTTTTAATCTTAATTTTACCCTAACGTTAACCTTAAAAAGTATTTTACCCCCCCTACCTTCCTATACCAAGCTCCTTTAATTGCCTATCGTTAGAAAATATGGATTCTTTTACTAAACCTCTTTTTCCTTGGTTAACACATATATGTATACATATATATATTTTTTTTCTCTAATATTTTTTCTCTAATATTTTCCTCTAATAATTTTTAAACTGATAACTTCCTGTAATTGGCATTTAGCTGGCTTCTACCTAAAAGGTTTAATCAAATAAACTTAAATAAAAATTTTAAAAATCTTATATTGAAACCCATTCCTTCTCGCCTAAACAGCCTCACCTTTTCAAACAGCTCAAAATCTTAACTTTAAAAAGTAATTTAACTCATTTAGTTGTCTATCTTTATAAAATATGAACTCCTATTCCTCCCCTTCCTAAATATACCATTTCAACACCCTGTAATCCTGCGACTACCAGTTCTGCCCTTTTCTACTTTTTGACGTTGTTAACCTAAAACCCCTCTACACTCTAACCCAGGGCCTTCGCCATTTGGAAAAACAATGTCGCTGACGTGACGTAGAGTCTCTATTAGAGATCCTATGTCGAAATGTACATCCGACACCTTTGAATTTTGAAAATTTTCTCTAATTTATATATATATATATATATATATATATATATATATATACACATACACGCACATACACACACACACACACACACACACACACACACACACCCCCCCCCCACACATATATATATATATATATATATATATATACCCAGACACACACATACATATATAGGCATATATATATATATATATATATATAAGGAAAACAAAAGGAACTCAACACGTAAAGCCACAAATTTATTCGCCTGAAGAGAGTCAATTTTAGACTCGAAACACGTGTAGCGTTACAAATATCATTATGGACACTTAATGTATCATAACATGTATAATAAAAACAATGCATATACACTTTAACGAAAACGTCCACGGCTTCTCACACTTTTTTATTCTATATATATAACCAACTTTCCCTGAAGATCCTTGGTAGGTTCGTTGGCTCTCTAGGTTAGTTATTTATTTTGTTTGCTCTACTTGCGTATTGAGCGCTTTTTGTTTTAGGTTACTCGTCTCGGGTTTTTTTCTTTGGGCTGCTTACTTTGACTGATGTTCAAGTGCTTAGCTCGTTCTTTTTTATTACCATTTTTTCCTTCCGAGTATGTGCTCCGAGGGTTTTCCGAAATGAGTGTAACGACAAGTTTACATTTATATATATATATATATATATATATATATATATATATATATATATATATATATATTTAAGTGGTTTATATATTATGCATATTTATAATGTACATATGTTCCAAAGTTTAAAATTTACTTTAATCCAAAAGGAAAAGCAGCAAAGTAAATCCCAAAGACCCGATCCTAATTAATATTAATATCAATCTCTTAGGGATTTCATGTAGAAATGATCATACAACGGTTTTGAACTTCGAAATTTATTTATATATATATATATATATATATATATATATATGAAAAAATGGCAAGGTATCAGTAGAACCCAAAAAAGTATCTTGACAATCTTGACAACCACAAACTGCCTGCCCCTAATACAAAGATTTTCTTTTTTTTAGTAATATACCTCACATTTTATAATTAATATATATATATATATATATATATATATATATATATATATATATATATATATATATATCAGCATGCGGTCTAGATATAGAAGAATCCAAAGGAGTATCCTGTACATACTGTAGTAGGATAACTTTCTAAGCGAGCTCTAAAGATATATATATATATATATATATATATATATATATATATAGAGAGAGAGAGAGAGAGAGAGAGAGAGCAAATATAAGAAAAAATAAGGCAGACACGTTATTTCATGGTAAATCGGAAGTTTAGGCCTACTTCGGGCGAACCATCATCAGCTTCCGTATTTATTGTACAAAAGATTTTACACGAATGAAATTCACAAAGACCAAAAAAAAAAAAAAGAATAAAAATAAAGGTTGCTCTCTTAAAAGAAAAGAAAAAATTTAAGAAAAAATACGTCTTTATGTCAGTTCGGAGAATACACTCACATATTCATACATAAGCATATATATATATACAACATATAGTCAATGAGTACGCGTAAGAGCAGATTTCAACTAAAATCTAAAGATACATTCAGCATGTCAGTTAGACTGCTGACCCGTATATTAATTATTATAAATGATGATCTATCCCACGACATTCCGTTCTGTGATTACATCGAATGTTTGCTTAAAAATATCTTTCAAAAGACGATTTTTCGTGTAATGTCTGGTCTGGTACTTCTGCCCTGTATGGAGAGAAACTTGGCAAAATCCAAGGAAGTACCTGAATTATCAATCCTCGTGAGATGACATCTCTGCTTTACTTATTTTAAAATGACCTACACGTAGATTTTTGTGAATATATTTTTTAAATATTGTCGTTTTAATATCTCTATTGAACTTGGTAAATAGCAATTAACACAGGTGTTACACAAAGGTCATGTTTCGGACTAACTAACTTTTAATTCATACTAATGAGCTACCTAATGTGCTCCTCAAATCATTTGTTAATATCTATACTGATGATACAATTATATACAAACTCGTGATGAGCAGAGGTTGCTAGCTGATCTAATTTCCAAATTTATTGCTCTAGTTTCTCTGTGGGAGAAAACAGACTTGTTACATTCCTTCATCCCCGATCGGACCCTGAAATACCAGTAGTCACGAAGAACAGATGTTTCCTCAGGGAAGCTTTGTGTATTAAGCGAGTGTTGGGCCTCAAACTTAACCCAGTCCACAATTAGAACTCATAAGTACGATACATCGCTAAATATGCAGGAAAAAACAGAAGGTACCTAGTTTGCTCCAGTAAGTACCTCACACCTCGTGCTATCTTCTACCTTTATATGATCAAGGTCAGACGTAGAATAATGAAACTGATTTCATATTTTACCAGAAGCTACCCACGACTTACTCTTCAGTTTAGATCGTCCAAAATCATTTCCGCGTCTATGTGGGTGACATCTTATTTCCAAACCTAAAACGTTTCTCTCAGAGACAAGATATAACAATCATTTCACTGCTCTGGAATTTTTAGTACTATATACCTTACATTTTATAATTAATATAATTAATTCAAATACGATAATCCATAAAAAAATAACGTCTACCGAAAAAAGCAATAATGTCGGAAAAAACAAAATACTTTCAAAATGTTTATATATAAATAAATGTATATATATAAATAAATATATATATATATATAAAAACATAAAAACATTTATATATATATATATGCTTATATATGCTATATATATATATATATATATATATATATATGTGTATACGAACTAAATCTAAAAATGAGCCAAAATTCGACCGCGGTTTCACTCACCGGATCGTCAGGACAATATATATATATATATATATATATATATATATATATATATATTAATTCAGATACTTCAATCCAAGGGAAAAAAGCAGGAAGGTAAATTCCAAAAAACCCAATCCTAATTAATATTAAAAATTTTATTTTAATATTAAAAAATGATACAGGAAGAGAGCTCCATGTAATAAAATATTACAGAGCAAATATATATTAAAAAAGGATTAATTCAAAGATGTTGAAAAATCCTTTCAGAAACTGGTGAAAAATTAGTCTACTTTTCCTTTTTAAATAGATTCAAAGAAATTAAAAAATAAAATAAAATAAAAAAATAAAAATAAAAATAAAGGGAATTCTTTTTATTTTTATTTTATTTTATTTTTTAATTTCTTTGCAATCTATTTAAAAAGGAAAAGTAGACTAATTTTTCTCCAGTTTCTGAAAGGATTTTTCTGTTGCTGAGGTGATGTGTTGTTCCCCGTAGGGATCTTCATATCGAAATGGCCATTCAACATCTTTGAATTAATCCTTTTTTAATATATATATATATATATATATATATATATATATATATATATATATATATATATCTGTTGGTGATGTATGTATTTTGTATTTAGGCTACGACTTATTGATGAAACGGCGTAGCTCATATAAAAAGTTTGCCAATTGTAAGTTGTCAATTTAAGGCTTATTAAAGACCACTTAGATTTTTAACAGCTTAAAGTTTTGATAATACACAAAAATATACATGAGTTTAAATGAAATTAAAAAATGAACATGATAGAGAAACGGATAAAGAGTTTAATGAAACATTAACTAGTGAAGAATAATGAAAAAACCAGAGATAAAAAGTAAAGTCCAATACATTCTGTAGAATTGTCTTAATTAGAGAATTGTTACTTTTCCTTTAAAAATATGCGTGCAAACTTAAATAAGGCGGAAAATGACAGAAAAGAATATATCCCAGATAACTATCCAATGTTTGGCCTTAGTCTTTGTAAATTTTGCGTACTTTTCGGCCAAAGTACACTCGGTTTATTAAGGTGTCCTGTACCGAGGAAACATTTTCGCAATTTCAGATTTACTTGAATAAACAAAAAAAAACTTTCTTTACTCATAACGATATATAACGAGTTTTAGAGGAATGCATGACAAGTTCACATTTGAGTTTCCAGAACGTTTTTTTTATCCAGTTAATTTGTTACAAGTTTAAACGTATGGAGGTAGCTAGTAAAGCTCGAACTCTTAACTCAAGAATTTTTTTCTATACGCACACCCGAAAGGGAAGGTTTTGATATTAATATTTATAGAGATCAGCATAGTATGGCATCAAAAGCTCACGAGTTATGGAGATTGGAATCTAAATAATTACAGGGATAATAATATTTAGCGAGACTAGATTTTTATTACACCATGTTAAGACGCCCATTCTATATATTACATATTTTGTTCCAATCAGAAAAGAAAAATGTATACAGCAAAGTAGTTAACAGCATAATAAAAAATATATCCATTAATATACGATTTTAAAATAGCATCTCTCTACAAAGCGTTAGCGATCATAATTATTCACAGATTTATTTACTTTATCTGCAACTAGCAGTATAGCCCGGCGTTGCTCGGGTGTAATGAAAGCTATAAAACTAATCCGTGGTCCTGTAGCTCAGACTCAGCCCAAAGAATATTCGGATAAAAAAATTGTGGATTTGTATAAAGGACATACAGGCAGATAAACACAAACATCTTGCCTTATATATATATATATATATATATATATATATATATATATATATAGATATAGATATAGATATAGATATAGATATATCCGAGTGAGTATAGAATGAGGAGAGAAAAAAGAAAACTTTTTCCGTCCAAAACATTAATTTAAAACAGTGCTCGATATATGATGTATAGAGCAGTGAATATTTATTATAAATTATGTTTTAGAACATGTATATAATTTCTTCTATATATGTCCTCTTCCCTACAATCATATGGTTGTTTCAGTGTTTGGATTTAAACACTTCTTCGGGGGAAATTAAGGTTTGGAATCATTCTCTGTTTATATTTGCTTCGTTGTTGTCGTGGGGATTGGTTGGAGTTACTGGTAATTAAGTGAATGTCTCGTTTTGATCGTTAGACTTTTGAGGAATTTGGTGTGTAGGTGTGAAATTGTTGATTAATGGTATTATTTGTTGGAATGTATGTTTTATCTTTTTATCGGTTGGGTATATCTTTTGGTTAGGATTTCTAAGAGGGCGCTGTTGAGTGGTCATTTTTATGGTTGGCTATCGTTTAATTGCTTGATTTAGTTAGTGGACCTAATTCATGTATTTACTTTGATCCTGTGTCTAGGTTTTCATAGACGTGATAGGGGTGGGGTGTTTTTTCTTTCCAATTTAGATTTTCTCGGTAGGGAATATTTTTTTATTTTATAGGGTTCTTTAAAACGCACACACACACACACACACACATATACATATATATATATATATATATATATATATATATATATATATATATATATATATACCCCCTCTTCTCCTCTTTCCTCCTTCCTTTTCTTTTTCTTTTCTTTCTTCTCTTCCGTTTCGGTGTCTATAAATAACGGACACACACAGACACACACACACACACACACACACACACACACAGACAAAGTTCCATTTATAAATAAGTTTAGATAAATTGCTTGGTATTCTTACAAAAGATAGTGGAGTAGTTTCTTGTATTTTTCTTTACAGTCTTTGATTAATGGTCTTCCTTTAATATATATATATATATATATATATATATTAAACTACCAGCTTCACCTTCCCGCTTCTCATTCTTTCTGTTGATCTTTCGACCTTCATCATTTCTCTCTCGTTATCTTTCTCTCTTTATATAAATATATATTAAGTGTGTGAGTACATATATACAGGCGTAGATAAGATCCTTACTTATGAATAAATCCGAAAGAAGGTAAAATATAGAAATAATTTTTAACATAAGATATATGGGTATAAATAATTATTTTATTATTTACCCGTTAATATATTGTTTTAAGATTGCTTAAAGTTCATCGGACGTGATTTTCATTTTTGTATGTGCAATGGTAAAATTAATTTTTAGCTAATTAATTATTTCCGATAAATCATATTTACACCTTGTCCTTGCTCAGTTACTTTTTTCGTTGTTTAACGAGAATTTTTTTTTGAATCAATATTTGGAAAGCATGCAGGATTCAGTTAATTGGGTGTTTTTGAAACCTTTTATTGGCAATGTGTACAAAATAGCGGATGTGCGTTGTGGTGCATTGGATATCGGCTCGGAACGAGGAATCAGGGAGCCGAGTTCGAATTCCAGTTGAATTCATTGCATTCTCTTCCGCACAAATACCCTTGTGAAAGGTATTAATCCGTATATTCCTTCCAGTTATGGGTTAAATAACAGGACAGTTTGGGGTTCTACAGCCTTGGTCGGCAACCAGTCTACCGCAGAAAGCAATGGCAACCTACTGCGGGATAATCTTCTGCCCAGTCAGTCATGTCTCTTTCGAGACATGATCGCCCAAGCGTGTATCACGTGTGGCACTTAACTGACTGACTGTACAAAATAGGAAAGAGCATTATTTGAATTAATATACACTTCAGTTTAAAGTTTCTGGGTTGTAACCTCTTCAAGACGCACACAAGTATTTATAATAATTATTTATATTTTAAGGCAAATTTTAATGGCCATTTAATAATGTCTGAAATGCATGCTCAAATATTTACAGTAACATTCACATGTTGCCTTCATTTTTCGCTGAATATTTTCATGAAGAACTTAAACTCTTTTTTTATTATTAATATCTTCATGGTTTCTTTCTGGATAAGGAGACATCTGACTGTTCAAAGAAGTCTGTTCATTCCGATGATAAAAAAGGATTCACCATCAAATATTGTCATCATCTCTGCAATACAGGTACCAAATCACATCGTTTTACATGTTGGGTGAAAGATAAGTTAGTCAGATGGGACTGAATCAGAAGAACAGTGAGATAGAGAGTGATCAACAGTTAGTTATATGCGGCTAAGACTTCATTTTGCTGCGCCGTCTTAAAAAATTCAGCAACACATTCGAAATGTTGTTAAACAAATTTCGATGGATACTGAAATTGTTCTATAGAGCTTTAATAATTTTTAATATCAAACAGAAAATCTTTTTAATAGGTTTAGGCTGTTTGTGGCTGCCAAGATAATTTTGTGCTAGTGATATCATTTCGTCATTTTTCAGGATGTTTTTTTTAATAACTAACGGAAAGAAAAATCTCTATAAGAAATACTTATCAATAACACAAGGCACCATATAAAATAAACAGTAAAAAAAATCTTAAATACAAACAATATTAAATATAAAAAAAGCAAAATAATAAAGATTCTACCAAAATTTAGCACTTAACTTACATAATTACCATTCCCTAAAAAAAGTGGCAAGCGGACTGTCACTTGAACCCCAAACAACGCTGCTTGGGTTTTTAATTCAAAGTTTTCCATCTCATCGATATGTCACCAATGAAATATACAGGGACCATTCTAAGATGGTATTCACTCATGACTATGGTGTGGTAGGAGAAGGATTCATACGTTTAGTAAGGAACTGCTACGAACTTTATTGTAACTCGAATTCTGCTCCCCGATTCATCATTCCGAGGAGTTACCTAATAAACTGAAAAATAATATAAATGACATAACAAAATAAATATAAATACATCCATTTAAATTATTAATTGTAAAAAATCAGTTGAATCGTTTAATTAAAATATCAAAACTAAAAATATACAGATACTTAAAACAGCCTTGATTCTGCTTAAATATAAGTGTTTTATATAATAGTATCACGGAAAACAACTTTTGTGTTTCCTGATATATATATATATATATATATATATATATATATATATATATACACCGACCGACCATGTGTCAGATTTTAAGAAAAATCGTTTCACGTTTATTAAAAGAGATAGCACCTTAACAGATAATCTGGATGCTGAATAAATTTTTCTCAGTAGGAATATGTCCATGTATTAATGTTTATATTATTTTGTGCGTTGTAAAGTAAAATCTTTTTAATAGGTGTAGGCTGTTTGTGGCTGCCAAGATAATTTTGTGGTAGTGATGTCATTTCGTCATTTTTCAGGATATACATATACCGTATTAATAACTAACGGAAAGAAAAATCTCTATAAGAAATACTTATCAATAACACAAGGCACCATATAAAATAAACAGTAAAAAAAATCTTAAATACAAACAATATTAAATTTTAGTAAGTAAAGATTTTTCTGAGATTTATGATTTTATAGATCATTCAATAAAAGCGAATCTTAAGAATATTTTTCTTTGATATTTCTAGTAAAAAGTTTCATGTTCAGCTCTTATAAGTTTAAGCAGGTCATTCATATATATATATATATGTATATATATATGTATATATATATATATATATATATATATATATATATATATATATATATATATATATATATAAATGTAAACTTATAACTATACTTGTTTCGAAAAACCCTCCGAGTATATACGCGGAAGGAAAAAATGATTGTAAAAAAAGACAGAGCTAAGCACGTCAACATGAGTAAAAGTACGTAGCCCAAAGAAAAAACCCGAGACGAGTAATCTATAACAAAAAAGCGCTCAATGCCTAAGCAGAGCAGAAAAAGAAAAAAAACCGAAAGGGCCAACAAACCTACCAAGGTTTTACCTAACCGGATCTTAAGCCTACATTCCCTGAAGTTCCGGTAGGTTTGTTGGCTCTTTAGTTTATATATATATATATATATATATATATATATATATATATATATATATATTAAATTAATGCATTCCAAAGTTTAATATTTCTGTTTAAAAAATGTGCTCAAGATATATGTAGAGCATTTAAGGATGTATCGTTATTTTTATAATAATAACATATTCCAACTCAAAAGCTATCAAGTTTCAGGACGAAATGCTTGTCGGATGATGGTGCCTTGAGCACTGAAACGTAGTAGCTTTTGAGTTGCAGTATGCTATCAATATAATAATATAAAAAAAAATTTTAAAAACAGTTTCCACAGCTGCTATATGCGTGACTCTTCAGAAATGAATTGAGTTCCTTCGGTGACTGGTGTGTGTATACACAGCTTATACACAACACGTTAAAATTTTCCTTCTCTGATTCCATGCGTCGATGACTTAGGGAGTAGCAACTCCGACTGACACCAAATCGGTCGAGTTTCGATCCCGGCCAGAAGCAAGTGGATGTGTCTAGCCACACTGATGAGTTGTGATACAGCGAAACAGGCTTGTATGTGGATGACTTATATATATATATATATTAGAATTAGGCTATTGGACATGTATAATGATAATATACACGCTAAAAAGTCTGCCTTCTTCTACCGAGCACCCATAGCCCAGAGGTAGAATCATGGACTGAAGCCAATTCGGTTGGGTTACAATCCTGGGTTAAAAGCAATCGGAGTCCAACCGTACTGTCATACAGCGAAACAGATATGTCTGCGGATGACTATATATATATATATGGTCTGGTGCTTCTGGACTGTATGGAAAGAAACTTGGCAAAATTCAAAGAACCTGCAATATCTTTTGTCGTCAGATGACGTCACTGCTCTACCCGTATTTTGTGGTGATTTTATTGTATAAATATTTTGTTGTAATTTTGCTATTAAACTTCACTCTGGTAACTAGCAATCAAGACAGGTGTCACATTTCGGACCAACTTACTTTTTACTTCATACAAATGAACTACCTAATGTACTCCTCTAATCATTTGTTAAGATCTATGCCGATGATACAATTATATACAGATGCATCACCAAGATTCGTGATGAGCAGAGATTGCTAGCTGATCTAATTTCCATTATTGCTCTAGCTTCTTAGTGGGGGAAAATTGACTTGTTACATTCCTCTAATCATTTGTTAATATCTATGCCGATGATACAATTATATACAGATGCATCACCAAGATTCGTGATGAGCAGAGATTGCTAGCTGATCTAATTTCCATTATTGCTCTAGCTTCTTAGTGGGGGAAAATTGACTTGTTACATTCCTCTAATCATTTGTTAAGATCTATGCCGATGATACAATTATATACAGATGCATCACCAAGATTCGTGATGAGCAGAGATTGCTAGCTGATCTAATTTCCATTATTGCTCTAGCTTCTTAGTGGGGGAAAATTGACTTGTTACATTCCTCTAATCATTTGTTAAGATCTATGCCGATGATACAATTATATACAGATGCATCACCAAGATTCGTGATGAGCAGAGATTGCTAGCTGATCTAATTTCCATTATTGCTCTAGCTTCTTAGTGGGGGAAAATTGACTTGTTACATTCCTCTAATCATTTGTTAATATCTATGCCGATGATACAATTATATACAGATGCATCACCAAGATTCGTGATGAGCAGAGATTGCTAGCTGATCTAATTTCCATTATTGCTCTAGCTTCTTAGTGGGGGAAAATTGACTTGTTACATTCCTATCATCAGAAATGCCCCGTGCCTTGAGCGACTATTGGGCTTCAAAATTAACCCAGACTACAAATGGAACACTTAAGTACGATCTATCGCTAAATACGCAGGAAAGAAACATAAGGTTCCTAGTTTGCTCCAGTAAATTCCTCATTCATCGTGCTATCGTCTACTTTCATATGATCAAAGTCAAACCTAGAATAATGTAGTACTTTCACATTTGGCCAGAAGCTTACCAGTACTTACTCTCCAGTCTCGGTCGTCCAAAAGCATCACCGCGTTTATGTGGGTGACACCTTATTTCCAACCCTAAAATTTTTCACCCACAGAAAAGATGTAACAATCATTTCCCTGCTCTATCTTTACTTCTTAGGAAATTAATCAGACGAACTGAACTCTTTAGGTCCACTTTAGTCTTACAAGTTCTAACTTTCACAGCGAGGACACGCCATGGTACATTGTAGCGAATCACCCTCATTCTCTCTGTATTACTTTGGTAATTTCTCTCTCTCTTTATATATATATATATATATATATATATATATATATATATATATATATATATATTGTTAATTATGTTTTTCTATTTAGGCTACAACTTATTGTTGAAACGACGTATCTTCTATAAAATGTTTGCCATCTACTGTCTTGACTGTGTGTTCCCAATTTAAAGCTTGTTAATAACCGCTTAAATTTTTAACAGCTTGAAGTTATGATAATATACAAAAATTATTATGAGATTATATGAAATTAACAAAATAAAATGATAGAGAAACGGATAGAAAGTTTAATGAAACATTAATCTAGTGAAGAATAAAGAAAAAAACAGAGATAATAAGTGAAGTCCAATATATGCTGAAGAATTGTCTTTGTTAACGGATTGGTGTTTTCCTTTGAAAATGTGCGTACAAACTTTAATAAGGCAAAAAATGACAGAAAAGCAAGTATCCCAGTTAATTGTCTCATTTTTTACTTTAATTTGTGTGCAGTTTGTGGACTTTTCGGCCAGAGTTAACTTGGTTCATTAAGGCGTCCTGTACCGAGATAACCTTTTCGCAATGTCGAATTTGTTCAGATAAAAAAAAGCAAAAAACAACAAAAAATGCTCTTTACTTATAACGAGATATAACTCTTTTCAGTGAAAGGGTTAATAAGTTCACTTTTGAGTTTTCAGAACTCATATAAGAGAATACTAATCACAAAACTATTTTTTCCACTTAATTTGTTACAAGGTTAAATGCATTAACGTAGCCAGTAAAGGTCGAAATCTTAAATCTGGAAATGTTTTCTTTACGAACAATCCGAAGAGAAGATTTGCATACGAATCCTTGTTACGAAGATCAGCATAGCATGGCACGACATCAGGAGTTAGGGAGATTAGAATCTAAATCATTACAGGGATAATAATAATTAGTGTAACGCGTTTTTCATTACACCATGTTAAGGCGCCTAATCTATGTATTACATATTTTGTTCTTATCAGAATAAAAGTAAAATATAATAAAATTGAATAGAGCAAACTTGTTACCAGCAAGATCAAAAAATGTATCCATTAATATCTGATGTGTATATAGGTTTTTAAAATAGCATCCCCCATACGTTGACGATCATATTTATCCACAGATTAATTTCCGCTGTTAGCAAAGAATTCTTAAAAACGTATTCTTAAAAACGTATCCTTCAAAAAGATAATGAAGTGGTTTCCTGTATTTTTCTTTAAAGTTTAGGATTAAGGGCCTTCTTTCTCGTCGAAGCTTTGCCATTAATGCAAGTAATCCAGTTTGTTTATGGAGAATAAAGGGATCAGTTTTTTCTCAATTTTATTTATGTGCGAGTGAACACAATTGTCACGCGGGCAATATAAACTCGGCTCATCTACAGATATTACACCGCCAGCATCACCTTCGCACCTCTCACTCTGTCTCATTTTCTATCTCCCCCATCTATCTATCTATCTATCTATCTATCTATCTATCTATCTATCTATCTATCTATCTAGCTATCTATCTCAGTTTGTTAAATACCTCCCTATTCATATATTTATCTCAGTTTTTTAAATATCTATCTATCTATCTATCTATCTATCTATCTATCTATCTATCTGTCTGTGTGTGTGTGTGTGTGTGTGTGTGTGTGTGTGTGTGTGTGTGTGTGTCTGGATATATACAGGCATAGATACGGCCGATAAAATAAAATATAAAACATTTTAATATACGATATATTCGTATGAATAATTACTTCATTATTTATATGTTAATATATTTTTTCTGAGATTGCGTAAACTTCATCGGACGTTATTTTCATCTCTTCAGCAACAATGGTAAAATTAATTTTAGCTAATTAGTTATTTCCGATAAATCATACTTACACCTTTTCCCTGCTCAATTATCTGTTTTGTTGTTGAATGAGAATTTTTTCCTGAATCAATATTTGGAAAGCACGGGGGATTTAATTAATTGGGTGTTTTTGAAATCTTTTATTTGCAGCGTGTACAAAATAGTAAAGAGCATTATTTGAATTAATATACACTTCAGCTTCTGGGTTGTGACAGCTGCTACTCACAACACACACACACACAAGTATTTATAATAATTATTTGTATTTTAGGTCAAATTTAAGTGGTTATTTAATCCTGGTATCTAAAATACATGCTCAAACATTGTCTACAACACTCAACTCTTGCTTTGTTTTTTGCTGAATATTTTCATAAAGAACTCAAACTTCTTTTTATTATTAATAACTGCATTGTTTCTTTTTGGTTAAGGTGACACCTGACTGTTCAAAGAAGACTGTTCATTCTGAAGGTAAAAAAAAAAAAAAAAAAATTAACATCAAATATGACGTCATCATGACTGCAATACGGGTTCTTAATCAAATCGTTTTACATGTTGGGTAAAAGATAAGTTAGTCAGATGGGAATGAATCAGGGAAATAGAGAGAGCGTGATCAACAGTAACCCATATGCGGCCATGAGATAATGTTGCTTCGCCTTCTTAAAAGTTCAGCAACACATTCAGACTATTGTTAAGCAATGTTGAATGGATCAGTCAGTTAAGTCCCATACGTGATACACGCTTGGGTGATCATGTCTCTAAAGAGATATGGCTGACTCGACATAAGATTATCCCGCAGTAGGTTGCCATTGCATTCTGCGGTAGACTGGTTGCCAGCCAAGGCTATAGAACCCAATCAGTCCTATTATTTAACCCATAACTGGAAGGAAGAGACGGATTAATACTTTTCCCAATGGTATCTGCGCGTAAGTGAATGCAATGAATTCAACTGGAATTCGAACTTGGCTCCTCGATTTGTCGTTCCGAGTCGATACCCACTGCACCACAACGCATTTGGGTTAAATTTTTCTATAGAAAGAGCTTTGATAATGTTTAATATAAAACAGAAAACTTTTTCTAGTAGGGGCAGTCAGTTTGTGGTTGTCAAGATAATGTTTGTGCTACTGATATCACTTTGTCATTTTTCCGGATATATATATATATATATATATATATATATATATATATATATATATATATATATATATATACCATATTAATAAACAACGAAAACATGAAAGAAAAATAATTACAAAAAATCAGACAAATATTTATCAATAACGCAAAGTACTATAAAATATAAACAGTAATAAACTTAAATACAAACAACGCAAAATATATAAAAGAAAAATCAATAAAAAGTCGGCAAAATTTAGTACTTAGCTGAAATAATCATTATTCCCTAAAAAAGTCGCAAAAGAACTGACACGTGAACCAAAAAAAAAACGCTACTTGGGTTTGGAATTCAGTGTTCTCCATTTGATAGACTTGTCACCAATGAAATATACAGGAGCCATTCTGTGCTGGTATTCCCCCATAATTAAGGTTTGGAAGGAGATGGGTTCATACGTTAAGGATATTCGCACAAAAGCAAATGCAACGAACTTTATCATAACTCGAATTCTGCTCTCCGATTCATCATCCCGTGGGGATACCTATTGAACCAGATATAAACTGAAAAATGAAAACATGACATGATAAAAATAAATAAAAATTCTTTTTTTTTAAAATTAATTATTAAAAAAAACCCAATTGAATGGTTTGTTTAAAATGTTAAAACAAAAATATACTGAATCTTAAAACAAGTTTGATTCTTCTTAAATGTGTTTGTGCTTGTGTGTATGTGTGTGTATGTGTGTGTGTGTGTTTTCTCTACTTCTTACTTGTTACCAGCAAGATCAAAAATGTATCCATTCATATCTGATGTGTATATAGGTTTTAAAAATACCACCACCCTTCAAAACGTTGATGATCATATTTATCCACAGATTTATTTCCTTTATTATCAAAGAATTGTCAGGCATTCTTAACTAAAAATGATCCCGACTTGTCAGCTCGGATACAGTCACTTTCTCACCGACGCAGTATGGCTTCCCTGTGTCTCTTCTACAAATACTTTCACGGCTTCTGCTCCGATGAACTTAGCTCACTGGTACCCACTATGTATGAATTTTCTCGGGCCACAAGATTAGCAACCAGGTCCCACCCTTTTACTGTGAAGCCAATAAATTGTAAACGCAAATTCTACTCCAACAGCTTCTTTTCTTACACTTCCCGCCTGTGGAATTCTCTTCCGTATACTTGCTTTCCTGACAGTTACAATCTCTAAGAATTTAAATGTAAAGTCAATAGTCATCTCTTGTTTCACTAATTTATATCCTCTCTCTCATGCTTTTTTCTTAGTCCACCCAACTCTCATCAGTATTCTCTTCCTTTTCCTACTCTCTTCTTGACACCCCCTGCAACCTCTCACTCCTTCTCATAACATTCCTCATATGTAACCCCGTGCACAACAGTGGCAGTAAAATGCCTTGCTAGGGGCGACACGATTATTAAAAAAGTGAGTGGTTTCCTGTATTTTTCTTTACAATTTAGAATTAAGGGTCTTCCTTCTCATCGAGGCTTTGCCACTAATGCAAGTAATCCAGTTTGTTTATGGAGAATAAAGGGATCAATTTTGTCTCAATTTTATTTATGTGGGAGTGAACACAACTGTCACTCGGGCAATATAAACTCGGCTCATCTATATATATTACACCGCCAGCATCACCTTCCCACCTCTGACTCTGTCTCACTTTCTATTTCCTTCTTTCTTTCTCTCTCTCTCTCTTTATATATATATATATATATATATATATATATATATGCGTATGTATATATCTGCATATATACAGGGATAGATACGGTCATTACTTATTAATACATCCGAGATAAAATAAAATATAAAAACATATTTTAATATACGATATATTCGTATAAATAATTACTTCATTATTTACATGTTAATATATTTTTTCTGAGATTGCGTAAACTTCATTGGACGTTATTTTCATCTCTTCAGCAACAATGGTAAAATTAATTTTAGCTAATTAGTTATTTCCAATAAATCATACTTACACCTTTTCCCTGCTCAATTATCTGTTTTATTATTGAACGTGAATTTTTTCTTGCATCAATATTTGGAAGGCACGGGGGATTTAATTAATTGGGTGTTTTTGAAATCTTTTATTTGCAGCGTGTATAAAATAATAAAGAACATTATTTGAATTAATATATACACTTCAGTTTCTGGGTTGTGACATCTGCTGCTAGCAATACACATACAAGTATTTATAATTATTTGTATTTTAGGTCAAATTTAAGTGGTTCTGTAATCCTGTTGTTTAAAATAAATGCTCAAATATTTACTACAACACTTACCTTTTGGTTAAATATTTTCATGAAAATTTTAAACTTTTTCCCATCAAATCAGTCAAATGAAGAATTGCATTAATCACTAAAAATTACTGATGCGGAAACAGTTCTTTTGTAATCCATCACCTAACTTAAATGTTTTTTTTTGTGTGATGCTTAATTGAAAACGATAATTTGATTTCTACCATGTCTTTAGACAATGTTCTTAATATTAGACTTCATTTTCCTTTGTTTACATAAACTTTTAAAAACATTTTCTTACTTTTTTATCTATTTTTCTTGCTTGGTAATTTTTTTTCATTTTTGAAAAATCACTTTATGCTACATTCACAAATCCAATATATCTATTTATTAATTTTATTTTCTCATTTAATTGGGATAAGAATGACCTGGAACAGGATATTTAAATTCATCTGCCAAAGTCTCCAAGAAATTAGACTTAACCCTTTCCAAAACAGAAACTATGACCTGGAATTAGAAGGATGCTACCTACTTTGAAGCTAATATGTTAATTATGTGGAATTAGTAAATGCTAAATGTATCAGATATATAGGCGTATGAATCAGCTATAAAAAATATATTAAAAAATTGTAGTAAAATCTGTCAGCTGAGAGGTTGTTAATTTGAAAACAGCTGAACCTGTCATCAAAATGAATTTGCAACATTTGCTTTCGTACAATGGTTATCACTAAGTGATGTTGACTTCAAACACAAAGCAAAACGCTAAGATAGAGAGAAATTCACGTAATATAGATAAATTACTTTTTTAGACGAAAATGACGAAACAAAGAATATTGCTATCCATAAAACCGACAAGCCCATGAAAAGACACACATAGGAACGAAGCAGGCTCCGAGAACGGACAGGAAATACAACCGTTAGACTGCACATTCCTATCACCTACGCCTTATCTCAGCTTTTTTCGCTTATTGTCGTAGGTTCAGTCAGTTAAATGTCATACGTGATACATGCTTGGGCGATCATGTCTCTTTCGAGACATGACTGACTGGGCAGAATATTATCCCGCAGTAAGTTGCCATTGCTTTCTGCTGTAGACTGGTTGCCGACCAAGGCTATAGAACCCAATCTGTCCTGCTATTTAACCCATAACTGGAAGGAAGAGACGGATTAATACATTTCCCAAGGGTATTTGCGCGTAAGTGAATACAATGGATTCAACTGGAATTCGAACTCGGCTCCCCGGTTTCTCGTTCCGAGCCGATATCCACTGTACCACAACGCCTTCCTGCCTGCCTGTCGTAGGTTACAAAGAATAAAATCTGACTTACTCATAGAAGTTGTTTTGTTTTTCAGTCGTGGCTAAAGGGTAATTTTTTAGCCACAAGCTTTTGTGTAGAAGAAGCCGCAACCTATCAACGAACTTGGTATCTGGCCCGAATTGCAATGAAACAAGATTGCCCGTCTTTGAACACTGTAGACGGGTGCTACAAAATTAAAAACAAATAAATGTACCAAATAAGAGAAACCATATCACTTGAGGACTGCCAACAACCACAACAACAACAGCCATAAAAAGGCATAGCACATGAAACTCAAAGAGAAAATAATATCATAATTAAGATTCCAAACTATTTAATTAGAAGTTTAAGAAGGAGGAAATATCTATCAATACGCGATAATAGTGGAAACAGATACTACAATTAAGAAACCTGTTTTTCTGAAAAACGTCTTCTAATAGAAATATTTTTATAGGTTTCAGATGGAAACTGTGCTAGCTCTTCGTTTAATGGTGATTTTCTAAGCACAGCTTAGATGTGGCACAAGGCTGAAAATATGGGACACCCAGTGAGGATTGAACTCACTACATAATAGTAATGGTTCTAACTTGCTAACTATTACACCCCTTGGAGGTGTCCGTCTCTTCGTTTAGTGAATGCGAATCGTTTCCTTGTAGAGAAACGGTTATTATTATAATAAATATTGATTTCAATTTCTTTGTTGATTTTCTTTGATCTCTGTTCAGCGTTTTGTAACTTCCAACATTCTATCTATCTATCTATCTATCTATCTATCTATCTATGTTGGTGTTTTTGTGTTTTTATGTGTGCGTGTGCACATTTCATCATTGAAACTATACATATTATTTAGTTTTATGGGCAAGGTTTTTTTTATCGTTTAGAATTAGCGTCGCAAGCGTTGACAAAAAATTAAACGATTCTGGTTCTTAATTTAAAAATTAAAGTAATATACAATTCAACTAATATTTTTCTTCTTAGATTTTATCGGATTTATATCCGATAAAATGTTATTTCATCTGAAGATGTAAAAATACTAAATGTAAAATACCAAAATATTAGTTGTTTGCGTTGATATTTATATCATATCTAAGAATGTGACAAAGTTATTCCGAATTAGCCTCCTACGATATTTTTGTACAGATTCTTCGTGTATATTTTGAATATCTTTTATATGTTGAAAGACAATTTTATTGCTCAAAATCCTATATAGTCTACCCAACAGTGGAAATAGCCTACCAGTAGGAGATATTGCCCGGGCTGGGATATTCTGATATTACTGATACCACAGGGTATTTATGCATCTAGAAAAATTTTAACGGCCAGCGCCTGGTATCTGATCTTTCCTCTAACCTAATTATCACATCTCAATAAGGAAAAGGCTCGAAAGTGTTTATTACCATCAATTCAACCATAAAATTGCACTGATCATGATGTGTGATCATACCCTCAAAGTGGCTCCTTACCTCGACAGCCTAGTGGAGCTAAAGCTCTCTGTCGACCTAAAATGAAGCGAGTATATTTTTGCCACCGCAGAAGATGCTGGAGCAATAGTCAAATCGTTGTATCGCGCCTTATATTTATTTTGTATACTATACAAAAATGTGGCACATGGCCGAAAAGTGGGTGGGTAGAGTGTGGTCTTTGTTAACTATCCTATACCTAGCTAATTACATTCCCGACCCAATAGCTCTTAACAATTTCTCCATTTACCACAAAACTCATCCGTCACTTTACAATCATATATATATATATATATATATATATATATATATATATATATATATATATACCATAATACCACATATTCACATATTCTAAAAACGGGGTAACAAACTCATGCGTTGTATTGCTCCTGTAAATACTCAACTCTTGGTGTCAGATCAACCCAAGAAATAAATATTGATGTTGAAGGAGCCCAATCAGCACTCTCCAACCTCGACAGGGGCACCCCGACGTGGTGTAACGGTTAAGAAGCTTGTCTCGCTAGAACCGGTTACAAATTAGTTGTGAGTTCTATTCTCACTGGATACCCCATTCTTTCGGCCTTGGGCCACATCTAAGTGGCGCCTAGAAAATCAACTTTCCAACCTCAACAGAGTCCAAAAGCGCTTATAGGGACTTGTGAGTGAGGAATCATTTGTGAGTGAGGAATCATTTTCCGCTACGCAACCCCTACGCCATATACGAAACGTCGCTCCGACGTTGTGTAATGGTTGTCTCGCTAGAACTGGTTACAAATTAGTAGTGAGTTCTATTCTCACAGGGTACCCCATTCTTTCAACCTTGGGCCACATCTAAGTGGCGTTAGAAAATCAACTTTCTAACCTCAACAGAGTCCAAAAGCGCTTATAGGAACTTGTGAGTGATTTATTTTCCGCTTTGCAACCCCTACGCCACAAACGAAACGTCGCCAGCCATTGACTTCTATATTGCTATTACAACAGCAGATGTTCGCACGCACCTTCCCAGCTAGGCCTCGCCATAACGTGTTCACGTTCCTAAACCATCACCATTCTCCTCATGCCTCTTTGGTAAAAAGCAGTTTCCACTCGGACGGCTCCTCCCGTAAAATTATTACTTTGTGGAAGTAACTCCTGCGAGAATACTTATCTAACAATTTTTCAATATTGGCCAATCAGTATATATCCTATTCGTAGTCATAATACTCTTACCTACTCCTCATTTAGAATATCCATCAGTAATTCTCTGCCTTGACTTTCCTTTGTATTGAGAGAAATATCAGTTGAAAAAAGTGTGCTTGGAAATGACCATCGATAGATTGCAATTTTACAGCTCCCAGTAAAATATATTTAACTCGGAGCAATGTATATCATATTTATATATTTCATTTCGCGAGTTTACTTGAATATATATACCTATATACAGGGTGACCCCCAAAAACGGGAACTTTTTAACAATTGAATAAAACCAAGAGTGATGGAAGAAAAATATTTTATTCAAAGTAATTTAAACCTTAAAACATGCCATTTAAGACATGGAATTTTCATTTTTAAAAAATTACGTCTTGTAGATGGCGTCGTCCTGCACGAATGCATTCTTGAAATCTGCTGTTGAAACAGTGACCGTGACTGAGATTCTCTGATCATTTAAAAAAAAAAAGTCTGATGATACTATATAATGAAACAGCATACTATACTGTCACCTTACTAGCATGTAAAGGGCGCTCATAAATTTCATTAGGATTTGTGTCGGTCCAGTAACGGCAGTTCTGCTTATTTACGTAACCTGTGAGATGAAAATGGGCCTCATCTGACATCCATAACTTGCTTAGAAATTTATCTTTATCCATGGTTACTGAAATGGCAGAGTGTTTACTTCGTGAGGCCACTGTTTCTGTGCTGCCAATTGTTCATGTCTGCCAATACACACTTAAATTTTTTTGGTTTTTTGGGGTCAACAAAATTTGTTAAATTCAACAAAAAGTTCTGTTTGTTTAATTATTTATTGTATTTTATGAAATCTTCCAATAACATGTACACCCAAATCAAAATTGTAGATAACACTGGTAAAAAAGAAAAAAAAATCGAAATGGTGTCTAGACACCAAATATCTTTTTTTTCTAATTTTAGGACGTTGAATCGGAAAATGGCCTTAATTTTTCTTGGTTAGCTACTGTGTTTGCTCTACAGAAATGCCACAGTTTTGAAGAAAAATCATTTATTCATTTGTTTCTGTATATATATTAACCGATGGCAATATTTTTCAAAGTAAACAAATACAAATCTCTCAATACGTATTTTAAACTAAAATATTAGTCTGCTTAATGAGAAATATTTTTTCAATAACAATTAGACCCTAAGTCTTTGAAAATAACATGATTGAATATACCAAAACCAATAAGTATGTTCATCAAATTATTTAATAAACTAACAAAAAATTACAACTTTCGTGAACATAAAAAAATATGGTAAAAATTTTCTCTTTCTTGATTATCTGTCATGTTCAATGTTATTTAAGTCATTTTTTGATAGTCCATCAGTAGTCAGATATCATTCGTTTGTCTCACTGTCTCTGGTAGCTCTCTTCTATAAGATTTGATATCCTGATGGAATCGTTCTCTTTGAACCTCATTCACATCACCACAATTATCCGGAAATTGATCTAGATTGCTATGTAAGAAAAAAAAAGAACATTAATACTCATATTAGCGCATGACTGATAAAGTTTATCAGTTAATTTGAACTTTGGTGATAAAGCGGAAAAAATCGGGACTTTTATTTTTAAATTTTTGACTGAAAAACACATTTTCTTAAAAAAATAATTTATCTCAGGTGGCTGATAAATATTGCTCAGTCAAACTGAAACTGGTGGATTTTTACGACTTTTATTAACTAAATGTTGCGATCAGCCAAGATTGTAAATTGATCTTTTTTCCAAATATGAGCAATTTCAGTACAGCAAAAACGGAAGTTATCAATGAAAATCTAAGGCTATTTTCGAAATTAGCACCATCAAATTAGCAAAAAACATGTTTTGTTTTTTGGCGCCAAATGGATGTGCGTTGTGGTACAGTGGATATCGGCTCGAAACGAGAAACGGGGGAGCCAAGTTCGAATTCCAGTTGAACCCATTGTATTCACTTATGCAAATTTGGGAAAGGTATTAATCCGTCTCTTCCTTCTAGTTATGGGTTAAATAGCAGCACAGATTGGGTTCTATAGCCTTGGTCGGCAACCAGTCTACCGCAGAAAGCAATGGCAACCTACTGCGGGATAATCTTCTGCCCAGTCAGTCATGTCTCTTTCGAGACATGATCGCCCAAGCGTGTATCACGTATGGCACTTAACTAACTGAATCATGTTTTTGCTTTATTACTTCCAGCCCTCTAAGTATTTACCAAGAAATACGATCAACATGATAGATAATTGTATTGGTTCCATTCTGAAACTTTTGGAAAGTTAGAATTTACCCAAATATATGCATCTTATATAAATGAAGTCATGCCTAAAACGGCCCCATAGAAATAATGTTAAACAATATTCATATTATGGTAAATATATACCAAATTTGAAATACGTACATCAATCGCAATCTTGCGTTTTACCCGGTCAGTCCCTAGCTGGGTGATAATTTGGTAATACCAGATTCGGTAAGGGTGGATGTCAGGGTGGTGGAATAGATAACGTTTTTGAATTGTAAATCGGAGAGCCGAGTTTCAAGTCCAGTTGGGTTCTTTATATTCACTTAAGCGCAAATACCTAGGAGATGGTATGAAGTCACCTCTTCTCCGCAAGCAATGGGTTAATTAGTAAAAATTTTATTACTAAACTATTAATGTATTTAATCATGTCACCTCATGAAAGGCAGTAAAATCACTAAAGCACAAGGGGTTATTGAGTGCGAAAGAATAAGTAAATAAGAAAAAATAATAAATATTAATAAAATCAATGATGAAATTTATAAATCAATACAAAATCGATGTATAATTATTCGCAATTGCTTTATGGCCGGTGAGTAATTAAGTTTTAATTTGACACTGATATAAAAACACGGCTGTGGTAAAATAAATTAACATATGATCAGTTTTGAGTTTCAAAATTTCCCGAAAACAAGGCCAAATAAAGCAAACAACCCTTACTGAAAAAACGCGTATAGGTTAACACACACACACATACGCGCGTGCGCGCATTCAAAGAATAAGTAAATAAGAAAAAATATTAAGGAGCGAGGACAATAAAAGAAGAGAAATCAAGCCCGACTTGGCAGCTCGACTCCAGCCACTTTCTCACCGGAGGGATGTGGCTTCTCTCTGTCTCTTCTACAAATATTTTCATGGCTTCTGCTCCTACGAGCTTAAGTCACAGGTGCCTCCATCACAAGAATTTACTCGTGTAACCAGAATGGAAACAAGGTCCCACCCACTTGCAGTTAGATCAACCAAATCCCGCCGACAATTCCTCTCAACAGCTTCTTTTCTCACACTTTTTTTAAAATCATTTCACCCCGAGCAAGGCAGAAATGCCACTGATGAGCGGGGGGTCTACATAACTATAAAAAGATAAATTATAAAAGAGTGAGGAGTACAAACTAGTTAGAAAGGAGCAATAGAAAGCTGAGAATGCATGTGCGATGACAGATATATAGGTGGGGAGAAAGGGAAGGATATACGGTGTTGGGGAGAAAGCTAGAGTCCAGTGGCTAATAGATGAATATTGGCATTGCATTTAAATTTCTGGAGGTTGTAGCCGTCAGGAAAACAAGAATATGGGAGCGAGTTCCACAGGCGGGAAGTGCGAGAGAAGAAGCTGCAGGAGTAGAATTGTCGTCTGCATTTGGCTAACCTGATTGTGAATGGGTGGGACTCTGGTTGTACGAGTAAACACTTGTTGAGGAGGCACCAGTAACTTAAGTTCGTCCGCACAGGAGCCATGAAATTATTTATAGAACAGACAAAGGGAAGCTACATTTCGACGGTGAGGAAGTGGCTGCAGGCGAGCCGCCAGATCAGTACCTATCACATTACAGACTCTCCTTTGGAGCCTGTCGAGAACACCGAGGAGAACGGCAGGGGCGCCTGTGGAACTCCCTTCCATATATTTGCTTTCCTCACAGTTATACCCCCCAGGAATTTAAATGCTATATCAATTCCTATCTTTTATTCACTTGACTCCAGTTCTTTCTACATCACACCGTATATCTTGTTCTTTTCCTTTCTCTCTACCTTCGCAACTGTCCTCACACCTTTGTTTCTCTTGGCCTTTCTCTGACACCCCTTGTAACTGGTTTGTCTTTCTCTTCACTTTCCTTTTGTCTAAACTTTTACTCCTATGTTGCCCCCCGCTCATCAGTGGCGGTACCGCCTTGCTTGGGGTGAAACGATTTTAAAAAAAGACTACAGATAACGGTTGAATCTGCATTTGGTTGGTAAACATGGTTCCGAAAGAGCGTATCATAAACCAAAAGAGCGAAAAAAGAAATTGTTAGCGTACAACATACGGTTACATCTCACTAATTTATCCGTGAATTGATGAGACCTTGCCAACAATCTACTACTGCGCTTAAATTCATAAAATCTAGGTATCATACCGAAGAGTTCAGGCGAACAATTACCATGAAAGTATTTCTAAAAAAAGACGCAAGGCAGCAACTTACGGATGTGGGTAAGTGTTTGAAGTTGAGATTCTAGATCAGGACCAATAATATTGCTCATTTTTCGAATATACAAGAAGAGTACCGGAACATATTTGGCAGCAATATACAATCCATAAACGAATGGCAGACCTATAAAAATTAAGAAAGATTTTGGAAAGAAAAATTGTCTAGTACAACACATTGAACCAACTTTCTTAACAGCAGACTTAGCAATTGATTCAATATAATTTATCTATTATCTCAAAAATAATTATTACAATATATAAATTTGTTCTGGCTCTAAAAATCTGAAAATGGTTGATAAACCGTAGAAAATGAATAATTACTTTCACCCCACGAAAAAAACAATGTTTTCAGCTGTAGTTTCACCCAAATAAACTAAACATGCCAATCAATAACGAGTCCCAGAATAATGTTGACTCGTGATATTAGACAGTGCAATATGCAACTATGTCTTGCTTGCGCCATATTCGTAATCTGCTTTAAGGTCAATAAGTTTCGAGAAAATTCCAATGATGCAATGCGAAAGGTGGGGAAAAATCAATGATAAAATTTATAAATCAATATAAAATCGATGTGTAATTATTCGCACTTGCTTTATGGCTGGTAAGTAATTAAGTTTTAATTTGACACTGATATAAACACACTACTGTTGTAAATAAATTAACATATGATCAATTTTGAGTTTCAAAATTTCCCGGAAAAAAAAGGCCAAATAAAGCAAACATCCCAAAGTGAAGACAAGCGTATAGGTCAAACTAAACACACACACACACACACACACACACACACACACACACACACACACACACACACATATATATATATATATAAATATATAAATATACTAGCAGTATAGCCCTGCGTTGCTCTGGTGTAATGAAAGCTTTAAAACTAATCCATGGTCAGACTCTTTGGACGTTGGCACGAAAGACTAAAAAGCAATAGTTGTTGCCAGTTAAAGCGAAACGGTAGACTGAAAGAAAAATGAATGGATGTAAGTCAAATTTTGATTTCCTGGTATCGATATCAAATAAGTTTTTTCGTCGTAAACTGAATTTTGAAGGCTAAATAAGTCCTCTGAGTAAATGGTATCATGGCTGAGACTAAGAACTACAATTTTACCTACTTAGAACTAAACCAAAGCAAAAACTAAAATAAAAAAGTTGAAAAAAATACAGAAATACAGGCAGATAAACAGACACACACACAAACATCTTGCCTTTTATATATATATATATATATATATATATATATTATCGATTTTCTGCACTATTGTAAGAACTGCAATCTTGAAATTTCTGAATATCGTTTCTTATGTCTTTGTCTATGAATGTATTTGATTAAAATCGGACCACTCCCTCTATAACCGGATTTTTTCGATTATCGATTTTTGATATTTATCGGGGGTACCTCGACACAAAACCTAGCTAAGAACACTCGCAGACGCTTATAGTACAACTGTATAAATTTTCAAGAAAATCGGTTCAGCCGTTTCGGAGTCTATAGGTTACGGACACACACACACAGACACAGACACACACATACACATGCACACAGACACAGAGACAAAGTTCCATTTATAAATATGTTTATATATATATATATAATTAATATGAGTAAATGTTTGTTACTTAGCTGATTGATGTTACTTTCAGAATTCCGACTCCAGAGCTTCGTAGCTAATTTTCTATATATGCTAACACCACCAGTGTCCGCTGAGAAGACACATCAGTCTTACATCACTTTTAAATTCAATCCATCAATAATCACTTATCAAAATATATTCCTTGATTTTATTTGATTGTATTCTATTTTCAGTCTTATAATAAAATAAATGTTTTGACCTTGATTCGATGAATTCTTTGAGGCATATTTCGATATCTCCATTTTGGTGAAACGTATGGTTAGAAAATATGATGCAAGTTACAGTTTGAAAGTCTAAAGAATACGGCGTTTTTTAAAGAAACTCCCATACAAGTACCATGATAGTTTTAAGCGCTTTGTCCTTTCAGGACACGAGGATACATGACTCTCCACAACTTCTCATACCTTTTCACGTAACTTTTTCTTTTTTCTGCTATTCTTTCACAAAAGCTCATTATTTTACTAGCTGCTTCTATATGCTTCTCGTGTCTTTAGTATGTCACGTGTGTGTTAGATTCTCTAAGCAACTCTTTCTCATTATGATTTCCCAGAAGTTTCAACTGATTTTAAGTATAAGTTTCTTTGTAAATTCGATTATTCTTAAACCATCTTTTTCAGCATTCGTCGGTAAGAGTAACAACGTCGTTTCAAATCCCTTCTTCCTCCAAGAGAAATTATCCAGCCTTCATTAGATATTAGATATTAGATATCAGTTCAACACTTTGTCTAACGAACTTTTCTTATCTCTTAATACTTTCTTTAGTTTTCTACAATGCATATAACGTTATCCCTATGAATCTTCGTATTTTTATGCAACATTTTCCGTCGTTATTTTTTTTAACGTAACCTTCTAAGGGCGTAGGGGCACCATATGTACTGCCGTGGTAATCGCAATGGTGTTTCCTGGTTTCCAAGCTGAATTTGAAAGTGAGAGGAATCGGTCTGTACTGCTATTTAGCTGGGAAGAAGAAATTGGATTCATAGCTTTCCCAAGAATGTCGTTGTAATTCGAATTTCGGCTCTCTGACACCGCAATTCGAACGGCTATATTACTCGAACGCTTCTTCTTCTATGTGCCATGTTCTTTCATGACCCTCCACGTTTCCCTATTCCTGGTGGCTCTTAGCACGCTTTCTTCTGTTATCCCACAAAACCCCCCACTGTCATCCTCTTTCTCAGGCCTATCAAATATGTCACCCACTATTATCCCCTGTCTCTTTCCTTCTATCTGACCTGTGAGTATCAGGTTCTCCAAGCCCCTCTTCCTCATTACATGTCCCAGAAACTTTGTACTTGCGTTATTCTGATGTCTTCAGTATGAGTCGCATCTAGTTTTGACTAATTTCTCTCGTCAATCTTCTCGGTTTTAGTGCTTTATATGAATCACTCAAAGTCGTTGCATCCTTGACATTTTCAAACCTGAATTCAATTAGCACTCACTGGATACAGATTATGACAGACATTTTGAATTTAATGGAACTAGAAATTCTTTTCTCATTTAGTGAATGAATTATAGAGAATACGGAAAAGAGAAACAGAAAATTTAAAGAAATAGGTCGGCTGAAGTTCCACAATTATAGAGAGCCAACTAATACGCTTTATTTCGCATAAACAACAACGACTATGCGACGTTGTAGCTAGTCTACGAAGAGCAGTTATCTCTCTTATTATTTTATGCAAGACTTTATATAGGATTCTAGCATAGTTAATTTACAAAAAAAAAATCACTGTGTTCATGTAAACAAGTGCAATATAATAATTACAAGGAAACCAATTCAACGATTAAATCTCATATCAGTATCATTTCGATTCATGACTGACGGGTAGAAAGCTGCCGTTTCTTTATGCTTGGTTGTAAAACAAAACTATAAGACAAAGTCTGTTCTGCTATTCAACTCAAAGCTGGTGGGAGTAGGGATGAATATATATATTTCCCAAGGTTATTTGTGCATAAGTAATTGTCACGAAACCAACAAGAATTATATATATATACATGTAGGGTCTTTATACAGGGTCCTTATTCGTGGGGACATAGAAAACTACTAGTACACTTGTATAAGTTATAACTTAAATATATGGAGGTGTGCGTGTATATGTGGTCATGTTTGTGTACGTATGCACGTATATATAAATATATATATATATATATATATATATATACGTGCATACGTACACAAACATGACCACATATACATGACCAATATATATATATATATATATATATATATATATATATATATGACCACACATATATATATATATATATATATATATATATATATATAATTATATTTGGGGATATGGGCATAAATATGTACTTAATTTTCTCGTATATATCTCGTGTATATAAAAATATATGCGGGTCTGAGAATACGACAAGTGATATGTGAGTGCGTATATATACAGCACTACGTGGGCGCACGGAAGCCCTATGCTTATGAAGCGTATATATGTGTGAGTATGAAAACGCTAGGATTCAAAAAGAAAAAAAAAAGAAATCAGTGGATATGTAAACTTAAACAAAATCACATTGTAAGTATATGTGGGAATGTACACATATGTATATGTGGAGAGAAGTTAGTATAAGTAGGTAGGTTGACCTAATGGGATCAAACAGACGCCAAAAGTCAAAGGAATTGGTTTTTTTCAGAGGTCAAACCATTTCAAGACGGTCTGAACATCTTCAAACGGATACTACCCATATTTGGAACTGGACTCTATTTATTTATTTCTTCCCTATTCCATCCGCCCCTTTCCTTTTTTTCTTTCCTTCTTCTCTTTCCCATTACACTTATTGTCATTTATTTATTTATTTTATTTTTTTTATTTTTAATCATTTCACCCCAAGCAAGGCATTCCACTGCCACTATTACGCTAGGAGCTACATGGGGGAAGGTAAATAGAAAGAGTGGTTAGATATAGGAAATCTCAGAAGGGGGGTGATAGATAGCTGGGTAGGTGGGAAGAGTGTTTGAAAGAATGGAAGCGAGTTAGTTTGCTAGGAGGTGTCTATTGACCTTACATTTAAACTCCTGGAGATTGTAGCCGTCGGGGAAGCAGTCTTGTGAAAGGGAATTCCACAGTCGGGAAGTGCGAGAAAAGAAACTGTGTAGTAGAAGTTGCGGTTGCATTTTATCGGTTTCACTGTAAAAGGGTGGGATCTAGTTGCTAATCTAGTATCTCGTGCAAATTCGAACCTAGGGGGCACCAGTTATTTAAGTTCATCGGAGCAGAAGCCGTGAAAGTATTTATAGAAGAGACACAGGGAAGCCACGTCGCGCCGGTGAGAGAGAGACTGCAGGTGGTCTGCTAAGACGGTATCGATCACATTACGGACCCTCCGCTAGACCTTGCCGAGAAGCCCAAGGAGAGTAGCAGGGGCACCCGACCAGATATGGCAACAGTATTCAATGCACGGGCGGATGGTAGATTTATAAATATGCAGGATAGATTCAGACGGAAAAAACCTCCGGGCCCTGCACAGAGAACCAACTTTCATAGCAGCGGATTTAGCAATGGATTCGATATAGTCATTTCACTTGAGGTCCGCTGAAAGTGTGAGACCAAGGAGGCGTAGTGTTTTAATCTCTGGGAGGCAAGTCTGGTCCATGCTAATAGGAGATTGCGATTGTCTATGATGATTAATTGATAGCAGCTCCGTTTTAGAAGCATTAAAATTTACGAGCCAGTTCTTACCCCAGTCCACTACGGATTGGAGGTCCTTTCCAAGCTCAGCTGCAAGATCAGATTTTTGATCGAGGCGAGAATAAACTGTGGTGTCATCGGCGTACATACCTACTTGGGATCTTATGGTATCAGGGAGATCATTAATGTAGATCAGAAAGAGCGTAGGACCTAGGATAGAGCCTTAAGGGACACCCGCGTTCGTATGGTAGTTCTCGGAGGCATATCCGTTTAATACCACTTTCAATGTGCGGTTAAAGATAGGAATGACTGGATTAGTTCAAACAGTTGTCCAGCTATACCATAGCTCCGCAGTTTGCATAGAAGCCCAGCATACCAAACTCTGTCGAATGCTTTAGAGATATCCAAGGCAACGGTTCGGGGTTCACCATTCCTATTGAGTGCCTGATATATGTACTCGGTGATTGTCGTTGGCATATCAGCTGTAGACCTGGTGAAGCGGAAACCATACTGCTTGTCCGAGAGGAGCCTGTGTGCTGTAAGATGCTGAACCACCTCGGCGTTGATAATGGCATCGAACACTTTGCCAAAGATCGGAAGAAGTTGTTTCTTTGCAATCTTATGTTTATTATTATTATTTTTATTATTATCCCTCTTCATTTTAAGAAACGGTTAATTCCAGTAGAAATTTTGTACCTGATGGAGGAAATATTGTAAAATGTTTGATGATATGAGCTAATTAAACTCATTGAAATGAGCTATAGTTTATAACTAATACGACGCGTTGAGTCTTCCTTTATAAACTATATATATATATATATATATATATATATATATATATATATATATATATATATAGGTGAGATCTCACACCCTGATTGAGCATTCTAGAAGAATGGTAGACTTTGAAAAACAGTAGCTTCTCTAGCATATACGCATCATTCATTCAGCAGTGAATTAAAACTCTCAGCTATTGGGCGTGTATAATGATAATATACATGCTAAAAAGTCTGCCTCCTTCTACCGAGCGCCGTAGAGGTAGAATCGCTGACTGATGCAAATTCGGTCGGGTTTCAATCCTGGGTTAAAAAGCAATCGGAGTCTAACCGTACTGATGAGCTGTGATACAGCAAAACAGATCTGTCTGCGGGTGACAGATATATATATATATATATATATATATATATATGTCATCCGCAGACAGATATATATATATATATATATATATATATATGGACTCTCTCGTCGATTTCTCAGTTAGACTACCACACAAAGAATTGTTAGAGTGGTGAAGGGTTGTGCAGCATCATCCATACTTTTTGGAACTGCTGATAACAAACAATCGGTGCAGAAGTTCGCCACAGATCACATGAACAGCAGACCTCAGTTATTTAACCCATGAATGGAGAAAAGGGACGGATTAATACCTTCCCAAGGGTATCAGTGCGCAAGTGAATGCAGAGTGTTCGACTGGAATTGGAACTTGGCTCACCGATTTCCCCTTCCAAGACGTGATATGACGGCAATATATATATATATATATATATATATATATATATCAGTTACGTGCCATACGTGATACTCGCTTGGGCGATCATGTTTCGAAAGAGACATGACTGACTGGGTAAATGATTATCCCGTAGTAGGTTGCCATTACCTTCTGTGGTAGACTGGTTGCCAGCCGAGGCTTTAGAGCCCAATTTGTCCTGTTATTTAACCCATAACTGTAAAGAAAAGGATTAATACCTTTCCCGTGGGTATTTGCGCGTAAGTGTATGCAAGGAATTCAACTGGAATATATATATATATAATGATTGAAAATTTAAATTTATTTATTAACTATAATTAATAAAAGTAAATGGATATAAGAGAGAAAGTGTTCAGCATGAGATTTTATTTAAAATTTGATATGGGCATCAGATTTCACTACCAGATTATCAAGCCGCGCAGAAATAAAGTCAACTGATTGCACAAGGAACTCTTGTGGTAAACCAGAATACGGGTGTGCATCCCCCCCCATATATATATATATATGAATTGATTAAAAAGTAATTCCCTATTTTAATTATGAGTGGCCAGCTAAAACACCTGACTTCACACTCTGTAACTTTTCACTGGATTTGGTTAAAAAAAAGCCTGTCTTCTATGAAAAAAAAAACTAAGAATTTGGGAGAAAATTCCATACCACAAGATTTCCTAGTATTATAATATTAAAAATGATATTAAAAATAATATTAAAAATGATATTAAAAATAATATTAAAAATAATATTAAAAATGATATTAAAAATAATATTAAAAATGATATTAAAAATAATATTAAAAATAATATTAAAAATGATATTAAAAATAATATTAAAAATGATATTAAAAATAATATTAAAAATGATATTAAAAATGATATTAAAAATAATATTAAAAATGATATTAAAAATAATATTAAAACTGATATTAAAAATAATTTTAAAAATGATATTAAAAATAATATTAAAAATAATATTAAAAATAATATTAAAAATGATATTAAAAATAATATTAAAAATGATATTAAAAATAATATTAAAAATGATATTAAAAATAATATTAAAAATGATATTAAAAATGATATTAAAAATAATATTAAAAATGATATTAAAAATAATATTAAAAATGATATTAAAAATAATATTAAAAATGATATTAAAAATAATATTAAAAATGATATTAAAAATAATATTAAAAACGATATTAAAAATAATATTAAAAATAATATTAAAAATAATATTAAAAATGATAAAATATTAATAAAACACCCGCTAAAAGAGCTTAATTTATTTAATTGCAACGCAAATATTTATTAAACAAAAATTTTCAATCACCTCATCTGGTTAATAGTTTATTTCGGCAGAGGAAGATGTCAGTCGTCAGTCGTCAACCCCAATGTAGAATGAGTTCGTGTCGGAAGTACAATTTCATTAGATGGAAGGTACGAGACAAGAGTCAAGGGAGGCGGAAGGTTCATGTTTTAAAGAGAAAATGTTATATAAAAATGAAACTCTAATTCTGACTTCATGACATTAATTTGGGGTTATATAAAAATATGTGTGTGTTGCGGGGGGTAAAATAACATTAAAATATAGATGAAAAGAAGTAATGGATAAATGGAAAGTGAGTCAGGAGGATTATAGAGAGAGGAAAATTATAAATTATAAACAGTAGGCACTTAGAGGTTAAGGGGGGCAAGATTCAGAATGTTCACTTTCGATATTAGAAAATTTAAAGGGGAGTGAATATATGGAAAGATAGTAGTTAACTGAGATAAACCTATATTATGGAAATAGAAATAGAAATTTATTAAAATATGGTTATTGTAGTGAATTGATAATTTCATACATGTTGTAAATTTTATATATATATATATATATATATATATATATATATATATGGCTCTGTACTCTTAAGTACATTATGCTCTCAACCTGCATCATTTTTGAATATTGAAATTTTAATTAGGATCAGGTTCTTGGAATTTACCTTCCTACTCTTCCACTTCGGATTAAAGAAAGATAGATAGATAGATAGATAGATAGATAGATAGATAGATAGATAGATAGAAAGAAAGATAGATAGATAGATAGATAGATAGAAAGAAAGAAAGATAGATATAGATAGATAGATAGATAGATAGAAAGAAAGATAGAAAGATAGATAGATAGATAGAAAGAAAGATAGAAAGATAGATAGATAGATAGATAGATAGAAAGAAAAATACAAAGATAGATAGATAGATAGATAGATAGAAAGAAAAATAGATAGATAGATAGATAGATAGATAGATAGATAGATAGAAAGAATAAGAATAGATAGATAGATAGATAGATAGATAGATAGATAGATAGAGATAGATAGATAGATAGATAGATAGATAGATAAAAAGAAAAATAGATAGATAGATAGATAGATAGATAGATAGATAGATAGATAGATAGATAGATAGATAGATAGATAGATAGATAGATAGATAGATAGATAGATAGATAGATAGATAGATAGACTGACAGACATAGATTCAGACTGAGAGAGAAAAAAGAGTGAGAGAAGTGCGAGAATCCATTTAAACAAGTTATATTAAATCCATCTTGCTAGATCGTGGAGCTTGGTCAGTACCGACATGGGTGAACGCTTAGGAATACCAAATATGTAAGCTTGGATGTGCAGGTGGTGTAATATATAATGGCTCGGAAATGTTAATCGGAAAGCCAGCTTTAATTCCCATTAGGTTTGTTATATTTACTTACGCGCAAATACTCTTTGGAATATAATGAATCCAGCTCCTCTCCCCAGTCATGGGTGGCCGCTTGGGAATAAGCTTAGATGTGTGGGTGCTGTAATGAATAACGACTCGGAATTGAAATTATTATTACACCCCCTCCCACACACACACAGAAAAAAATCTGAAAATTTAGCTTTAAATAACCTGCTTAAATTTCGTCATTAGTGAAAAACAAATCAATCAAGCGACTTGCAAGTTATTTCTTTTGTTACAACAACATTATTATTGATGATGATTGTAAAGAATTTTGATTCCACTAGGAGATGCTGGGATCAAGTCGGATCCAGCAGAGTGTTTAAATAAATGTGTTGTTAAGTTAGACACGTGTTCTATCGACTTTTCAGCAGCCAATCTCATATAATATATCTTTCCACCCTGATCTCAGTGGAACATCTTTAATTTTTATTTTATTAAATTGCCTGATAAATTCGATGTTTATTCCATGTTTTTATTTTTTTCATAAACAATTTCAATTAATCAGTCATTGATATAAAACAAACAAAATTTGATAAAAAACATATATCTTCAAAGACAAACATAATTGAGGTTAATATTTTGCTTGTTAAGGCAGTTTACTTAGCAAAATGTTTAGAAACTCTATGCTGTACTGTTTTCTTTCATGGATACAAAGTGTGTAAAAACATCCAAAGTTTGGCATATCCTGAGTGCTTTCGGCTATTCTTTTATCAAGGCCGATGTTTTTAACTGAATTTGTAATTTTCTATGTATGTATCGGATGTTATAGAAACACGGTTAGCAAGTTGTGGCCACGTTCATAGTTAATGTTATAGAATGTTAGCTTTTATTAATGCTTCTATTGTTCTTAATGTATTTTTACATGAAAATGAGGCTATTATACATATATTTCCTACTAGTGTATCGCGTTCCTTGCTTCAGTGTCCTTGACGAACCCGCACTGTTATTTTTCTATCTCTCAGTCGATTCTGCTGCTACGCTCTGTTCTTCAGAATCCGGAAGATGAGTTTTGTTATGTAGCTCATCAAGCTAGTTGTTCGGTTGAATTCACATTCGCTTTCACCTGACTTCTTAGTAGTATAAAAACTGATATACTTAGGTCTTCCGGTATATCACCACTATTGTATATTTCATCTATTATTTGTCTACGCCAAATTCGTCTGAAGCTGTTAGCATCTCTGTTACAATACCGTCTGGTCCTGCTGCTTTGTTTCTTCCCCTTCGGATTTTAATATATCTGGTCCGTCAGTATTTCTGTGTATTACCGGCTGCCCTTTCATATCGTGGAAGAGTTCTCCAATATATTCGTTCCATCGCTGAAGTATTTTTCCTTCTTTAATAGACACTATAAGCATATAGTGACGGATATGCGTTGTGGTGCAGGGAATATCGGTTCGGAAAGAGAAATCGGTGAGCCGAGTTCGAATTCTAGTTATAGTGACGGATGTGCGTTGTGGTGCAGTGGATATCGGCTCGGAAAGAGAAATTGGATTTGATTTAACTAGATGCAAACTCTTGTTTGGTTATTCAAAATTTAATTTTGCGTGAATACTTCAATGGGAATTACACTCACTTTTTATTCGTAATGGCCAAACAGATTAGCCTTGATAACCATTGTCCTACTTCAAAATGCGCTAACTCACGATGGAATATCCAAACTTCATACTACATTTAGCTTAGTACGTGGTACCCAATGAGAATAAAAAAAATCACATCAGTAACCTGTGTGAATATTTTGGTAAATAGTGTTCTTTTGAGTAGAATATTATTTCTCGAATTGATTTTTGATAAATAATTTTGTAAAAGACTCTGAAAATGAAAGAGTGTTTTAGTCTGTGAAAAAAAACTATTTATTAAACACGCCACACAATTTCAGTCGATAAAAGAGACAAAGCTGAATTGTTGTTCAAATCGATGTTTAGAAACTTATTTTTAAAGCAAAGTAACGGCATATATCGTATGAAGACGAAAACATAACAATAGCAAAACGAGGTTTAAAACTAGCAGTTTATTGTGCGTACAAAGAGACCTCTTTTATTTTCAAGAATATCTTTTCTCTGTTTTTATCTTCATTCTTTCTGATAATGCAAACACATTTTTGTCGCCACTTATCTGAAGAAATTTTTGATCTCAACCATATGAGATCGTGAAAGTTCTGTAGCTTTTAATTAACAGTAGTGAAGCGGCAAAGAAAGAAAGAAAAAGAAAAAAAAAACAAAAGAAATGAAAAGAAATCGAATCAAAAGCAAAAACGGAACTGGTGGAAACGGAATCGCAACCAAGCAAAACTAAACCGGAAAACGCAGAACAAAACCGGAACACATGTAAAAAATAAAGTCGGGATTTTAAAAATAAATTAAATAAAAGACTAGTGATAACAGAAAGGCAAATGCACAACAACAGAATAAGAAATTCGAAAAATAAAAATGGAAACAACACTCGTAAGGCAAAAATTCTCTCCAAAATCATAGCATGCTGCTATGAATAAAAATGCATTTATTATATATGGATTTAAAAATTCATTTATCGTAATAGTATTATAGCAATATATGAGGATGAGTTGAAAATTCAGTTTTCATTTTACTGGAAACAAAACAATGCAGTTATTAATAAGAGTTGAAATTAATCCATATAAGATTTGACAATTCTATCTTTACTCCTTTAGTCAGCCTATGAGCTTTTTAATCCACTCCGGTGGATTCTTTAAGTCTTCAAAATTTTAACGAAATTGTTAACATAATAAATGGAAACAGAACAGGAGTAGATAGGTTCACCTACCTTCAGGTTTACATTCCTCCCCCGTCTTTTAAAGAGGAGCAGAGGTTTTTTCATTGTTTCCTGTTTAGGATTGGGTTCCTTTACCGAAAGCCTTTATACCTGGAATATGAGTGCTTCTGTCCCAATTTTCAACCACAAACATTTCTCACTCCTTATAACTGCTTGCGTCTTAGTGGCACTATCATCTTGCTTGTTATGATTTAATTTTTAAAAGCTATCACCTGTTTTCAAATGTTATCAACTGTGTTAACGCATGACAGATCTTTGCTTGTTCGTTTTTATATTTTAAGTTTTCCATATTTAATATTTTCGATTATGAATGAGACAAAGTAAAGCAACAAAGATGAGCGATTAACCAGAAAACTATGTTTAGTTCGATCATGTCTGTTAACCAATCAGAAACAAATATGAAAAGTGCTAAGACATATGGAACGGGAAATCCAAGATGTCAGTTTTATTTCGACCGTCCGCAAATCTATAAAAGAAAGTTTCTGAAAAGTAAAGTATTTTTTTTTTTTTGCACTACAACAAACTCATTAACGACACGAATCTGCAGGGAAAATATACTGATAGCGTGAAAACAAAATACGAACAAATTGTAAAAAAAACAAAAAAAAAAACCTGTAAATGAGACGCACTAAGAGAAGTTCTAATGACATCAGCAAACATCATCTCAAAAGAAAATGGACATAAGAGAAAAAAAAAAATAAGTGGATCACCGATTAAATTCTTGACATGATGCAAAGGAGACAGAAAAAAACGCCAAGGCATAAAACGGAATAGAGAAAAATAATTAAATAAAATACAAATAAATTACACAAGGAAATAAAAGCAAATGGAAACAGGTTGACGGAAACTGGTTCAACGACAAATTTACAACAATAAAGAGATTGCGCACGATTAATAAAGGAGATATGCATAAAAATAAGGAAACTAATAAGACAAAAGGCATGCTCAGCATCAGCAGGCATAAAATCCAAGGATCCAATGCTCATATTAAAGAAGGTTTGGTTGTTTTGTTTTTATGGCATATCAACCTCGGCGGGTCATTTATTGCCAACTAAATGTTTTATTTAAGGATGTGCGTAATGGTCAAGTGGATATCGGCTCGGAATGAGAAATCGAGAAGCCGATTTCGAATTCCAGTTGAATTCTATTGCATTCACTTACGCGCAAATACCCTTGGGAAAGGTATTAATCCGTCTCTTCCCTCCAGTTATGGGTTAAATAACAGGACAGATTGGGTCCTATAGCCTTGGCCGGCAACCAGTCTGCCGCAGAAGGCAATGGCAACCTACTGCGGATAATCTTCTGCCCAGTCAGTCATGTCTCTTTCGAGACATGATCGCCCAAGCGTGTTTCACGTATGGCACTTAACTGAAATGTTTTATTTATTTTATTGCTGGTAATACCTTTTTCTTTTTAACAATTTATTGTTGTTTTTTTATGCAAGTTTTGTGTCTAGAAATACTTTTTCTTTTCGAGTACCAAGATTCATTGAGATTTGTTTTTAAGGGCAGGGTCCCCAAATCCTAACCTGTTAATTAACTCATAACTGAAGGGAAGGGACGGATTAATACCTTTCCAAACGGTACCAGTGCTTAAATAAATGCAGAATATTCAACTAGAATTCGAACTCAGCTCACCGATTTCTCTTTCCGAGCCGATATTCACTGCACCACAACGCATATCCGTCACTATATGCTTATAGCGTGTATTAAAGAAGGAAAAATATTTCAGCAATGGAACGAATATATTGGAGAACTCTTCCACGAGATGAAAGAGCAGCCGGCAATACACAGAAATACTGACGGACCAGATATATTAAAATCCGAAAGGGCAGAAACAAAGCAGCAGGCCCAGACGGTATTGTAACAGAGATGCCAACAGGTTCAGACGAATTTGGCGTAGACAATATTATATAAATAATAGATGAAATATACAATAGTGGTGATATACCGGAAGACCTAAGCATATCAGTTTTTATAGTACTAAGAAGTCAGGTGAAAGCGAATGTGAATTCAACCGAACAACCATCACCACAACGCACATCCGTTAATAAACGCTTACAGCACCTGATATTCCCAAGCGCTCACCCATCTAAGTACTTACCAGGTTCAACGTTGATTAACTTCGGTGAGCGAGCAAGAACAGGTGTACTCATCATGATATGGCCGTAAGCTTGTTTGCTATGTTCTTTTTTTATTTAAATGATATGTGGCAACAGTAAAGCTTTCGTAAAGTCACAAATTTTAATTCTCGGTTGCTCCTACAACTTTCATCAGTGCTTCATGCTAAATAGTAGATTTGAAAACGTTTTTTTTTTTGTAAATGAAACAGAATATGTCATTGTTTTTAAAATTCTACTCGCTTCTTCTTAATTGTTTGATTATACACCAAAGGTAAAGAGTGAAAAAATACACTATTCAGTTTTAGGCACTGATGAAAGAAGCAAGAGTAACCGAAAACTTTGTGATTTCCAAAAAAATTCATTGTACTCCTAAATTTCCAGTACTCACTTCTTTGTTTCTAGCAAAATTGGCCTGTTTCTTAATACTTTACTCAACTTCTGGAATGCTTCCTTCGCCATACCAATTCGCCTTCGGATCTCTGTGTCGCACTTTCCGTCTTCTGTTAGAACACTTCCCAGGTATTTAAATTTTTGTACCTGCTTGATTTTAGTATCAGCCACCTGTATTTGGCCTATTGGGCTTCCCTTTTCACTGATGACCGAGCATTCGATTTTCTTGCAGTTTATTTGTAGTCCTTTCTTGTCACTCTCTTCAGCTACCTTCTGTAGGAGATCTTGTAGTTTCCTTTCTGTGTCTGCTATCAGCACTGTATCATCTGTGTACCTTATGTTGTTTAAATTGTGGCCTCCGATGACGAATCCTGGCATAACTTCTAGGTCCTCAGAATAGTCTCGCTGTATAAGATGAATAGATCCGGTGAAAAGACACATCCTTGTCTTACGCTCCTTTCTATCTTTGCATATCTGCTGAATTCCTTACCTGTCCGTATGCAGGCAGCTTGCTGCCAGTAGAGATTCTTGATTACTCTTAAGTCTTTCCCAAATATGTCGAAGCTGCCGAGCATCTCCATCAATTCTTTGCTACGTATTTTGACAAACGCCTTTGCATAATCGATAAAACATAAGTACAAGTCTTTCTTCATTTGTATTGCCCTTTCGGAGAGCATCTTAATCATAAATATGGCGTTCCTTGTTCCAGTGTCTTTGACAAACCCGCACTGTTCTCAGCCTATTTCTGGCCTGATTCTGCTTCTCGCTCTATTCATCAGGATTCGGACGATCAGATCGAAAATGAAAGAAAAATTTGAAGCAACTGTTAATGTGGTTCTACAGAAGGATGATGCGAATATCATGGATCGAGCATGTGAGCAATGATGAGATTTTGAAAAGGATGGAAACGAAAAGGAAATTAATACTGAGCATCAGAAAAAGAGAACTGAAGTTCCTGGGACATGTATTGAGGTAAGAGGACTTCTAACAGGCCAGACAAAGGGAAAAAGAGACAGGGGAAAGCAGCGGAGGACATATTTGAAGGACTTGATCAGGTTGATGACAGAACAAGTGTTGCGTGGTGTAACAGGAGAAAGTCTGCTAAGAGCCACCAGGAATAGGGAGACGGGAGACGTAGAAAGCCACGATCGCCTACGTTCTGAAAGGACAGGGCACATAGAAGAAGAAGAAGAAGAAGAAGAAGAAGAAGAAGAAGAAGAATATGTTATGCCAAGATTTGTAATTGGAGGCCACAATTTGAATAACATAAGGTACGCAGATGATACAGTGCTGATTGCAGACAAGGAAAGGAAACTGCAAGACCTCCTACAGAAGATAGCTGAAGAGAGTGACAAGAAAAGACTACAAATTAACTGCAAGAAAACCGAATGCATCGTCATCAGCAAAAAGAGCAGCCCAAAATGTCAAATACAAGTAGGTGATACTAAAATAAAGCAGGTAAATAAAACGTTAAATACCTGTGAAGTGTTCTAACAGAAGAGGAAAACTGTGAAACAGACATCCAAAGTCGAATTGGCATGGTGAAGGACGCGTTCCAAAAGCTGAGTAAAGTACTAAGAGACATGAAACTTTCAATAGAAATAAAGAAAAGAGTAATAGATTGCTATGTGGTGTCAGTTCTTCAATATGGCAGTGAATGCTGGACAATATCATCAAAGATGAAGGAAAAACTTGAAGCAACTGAAATGTAGTTCTACAGAAGTATGTTGCCAATATAATGGACCGAGCATGTGAGCAATGTCGAGGTGTTGGAAAGAATAGAAGCGAAAAAATTAATACTGAGCATCAGAAAGAGACAACTAAAGTTCCTGGAACATGCAATGAGGAAGGAGACAGAGGAAAGCAGTGGATAACATATTTGAAGAGCCTGAGCAGGTAGATGATAGAACGGGGTCTGCGAGATGTTACAAGAGAAAGTGTGCTAAGAGGCACCAGGGATAGGGAGACGTAGAAGACTATGATCGCCTACGTCCTGAAAGAACAAGGCACAGAAGAAGAAGAAGAAGAAGAAGAAGAAGAAGAAGAAGAAGAAGAAGAAGAGCTCGGTGTACTTTATTATGAACTGCTCAAACCGAGACCACCACGGGAGAACGCTGTCGTCTACAACTGATGCGTTTCAACCGATCATTGAATAAAAAAAAAGGCCGCTATTCGAGTAGATACACGGCAAAGTGATTTTGCAGCATGACATTGCTAGGCCACATGTTGCAAAACGGGTAGAACCCCATTTGAAAACGCTTAAATGAGAAGTTCTACCCGATCCACCAAATTCACCAGAAATTCTCCAAAAGTTTATCACTTGTTCCGATCGATGGCAGATGGCCTGGCTGAGCAGCACTTTCATTTTCATGAAGATTGCAAAAAATAAGGCGATTCGTAGTTAGCCTCAAAAGACCTGTCCTTTTACCGACGTGGAATTCAAATGCAGCGAAAAAGATATGAAAAAGTAGTGACTAGTAATGATATGTTTCTTATCAATTTTTGTAAAAAAAAAGATTACATTTCATAAACATGCATTTCAAGCTCCTAATGTGTGTGTGTGTGTGTGTGTGTGTGTGTGTGTGTGTGTTTGGTGGTACAGAATTTCAATATAGCGATAAAAACAAAATAAATCTTATTACTGCAGGCCATGCAAAATATTTAAAGCAAAACTACCAATTCACAGGTTTCGTTCCCCACTCATCATACTTTAACGAGGAAAAGTTATGAAAAAAAAAATATATCTACCATTCGCCCGTGCATTGAATACTGCTGCCATAACTGGTCGAGTGCTCCTGCTATTCTCCTCGGACTTCTCGACAAGGTACAGCGGAGGGTCTGTAATGTGATCGATACCAACTTGGCAGACCGGCTGCAGTCTCTCTCTCACTGGCGCGACGTGGCTTCCCTGTGTCTCTTCGAAAATAATATCACGTCTTCTGCTCCAATGAACTTGGATCACTGCTGTCCCCTAGATACGAATTTGCACGAGAAACTAGGTTAGCAACTAGATCCCACCCTTTTACAGTGAAACCGATAAAATGCAACCGCAACTTCTACTCCAACAGTTTCTTTTCTCGCACTTCCCGAATGTGGAATTCCATTCCACATGATTGCTTCCCCGACGGCTACAAAATCCAGGAGTTTAAATGTAAGGTCAATAGACACCTCCTAACACAATAACTCGCACCTATTCTTTCAAACACTCTTCCCATCTGCTCATCCCTCATCCTCGGTATCCTTACCCATCTATCACCTTCCTTCTGATATTTCCAACTCTAACCACTCCTCTTTACCTTCCCCTATGTAGCCCCATGCGCAATAGTGGCAATGGAATGCCTTGCTTGGGGTGAAATGATTAAAAAAAATATTTTATGGATAAGTAACCTGCGTGCCAAAATATTTTTATCAGTAAAACTACTATAAAAAAAACAACCAAGAACATTATTTACGCTAAACATTATCGTAACTTAACAGTATATATATATATATATATATATATATATTGTCATCACAGACAGATCTGTTTCGTCGTATCACAGCTCATCAGTACGGTTAGACTCCGATTGCTTTTTTTCCCAGGATTGAAACCAGACCAAAATGGCGTCAGTCGGCGACTCTACCCCTGGGCTATGGGCATTCGGTGGAAGTAGGCAGACTTTTAGCGCATATCATTATTCGCGCCCAATAGCTATCGCGCTCTAATTCATTTCACTGAATGAGCGATGCGTGACAGAGAGAGAGAGAGAGACAGAGACAGAGAGAGGGGAGAGAGAGAGTATAATGTTACTACAAACGTTAATTGTTGGGTACACAATTTTGGGTATATATATATATACGCTCTCACACCCTGATTGAGCACTCTGGAAGAATGGGAGACTTTGAAAACAGTAGCTATTCCGGCATATACGCATCGCTCATTCAATAAGGAATTAGAGCACTCCGGCTATTGGGCGTGTATAATGATATAAGCGCTAAAAAGTCTGCCTTCTTCTACCGAACGCAAGTGGCCCCAGAGGTAGAATCGCCGACTGACGCCAATTCGGTCGGGTTTCAATCCTGGGTTAAAAGACGATCGGAGTCTAACCGTACTGATGAACTGTGATACAGCGAAACAGATCTGTCTGCGGATGACTATATATATATATATATATATATATATATATATATATATATATATGCGCGCGTGTGTGTGTGTGTGTGTGTATGTTCATTTGCAAGCACCTTAATAAAAGACATCTCGCGACAGGAACTGTTTCTTTTGGATGCATTAGTATACTCGTACCTTGATGCATAGTCATGGTGATCTTCTAATCATAGCTTGGAGGTGGTAAAAAGCCGGAAATGTAGTGTAACCAGTGAGGATCGAACTCACTATTCAGTTGTAAGTGAGCAGTTCATGTTTGCTAACATAACACCGTAGTCGCTCTCTATGCATACGACGCCCCTGTTGTTCATCTCAGTATTCTCGACAGGCTCCAAAGGACAATCTGTAATGTGATAGGTCCCGACTTGGTAGCTCGACTCCAACCACTTTCTCGCCTGCGGGATGTGGCTTCCCTCTGTCTATTCTATAAATATTTTACTGTCTTTGGCGCCGACGGACTTAAGTCACTGGTGTCCCCTCCACAAGAATTTACTCGTGCAAGCAGAATGGCAAAAGGGTCCTACCCATTTGCAGTTAGATCAACCAAATGCAGCCAACAATTCTACTCCATCAGCTTCTTTAATCGCACTTCTCGCCTGTGGATCTCCCTTCCATATACTTGCTCTCCTGGCGGCTACAACTTCGAGGAATTTAAATGCAATGTCAATTCCCATCTTTTATCCACTTGACTCCAGTTTTTTTTTACATCATCCTGTATATGTTTTCCTTTCTCTCTATCTTTGCAACTGTCTTCACACCTGTGTTCCCATCCTTCTCTTGCCCTTTCTCTGACACCCCCTTGTAACTGGTCCGTCTTTCTCTTCACTCTCCTCCTTTTTACACTTTTACTCTTATTAGCCCCCTGTGCATCAGTGGCAGTACTGCCTTCCTTAGGGTGAAAAGAGTGAAAAGGTTAAAAAAAATTGTTATGAGATGAACTTTGATTTGAAATTTGCATTGTATAATTTTGAATATTTAGATTTAAGCATTAAACTAAGGACATTAACAAGAAGAAAAATGTTTGATAATTTATTTTTTCTCATTAGTCTCCTGACACATTGATGTACCTACCAATAAATACTTGATAAGACATCTATATTTATATATAAGTAAATAAAATTAATGTCCCACTTTTATACTAAATGCGAGAGTTCTTCAGACAATACAGACGCCAATAGATGATTATCCTTGTATCGATTGCGTTTTTTATTTGATTACCTTGTAATGAGTTGATCAAACTACCTTACCATGACGTCTGCGTAGCAGCCTTCTCTCTTCTGTTTCTCTATTTCACGCCCTTAAAAAAATGAGAATGAGATGGAAACGATAAACCACAATTTGGGGTGACACAAGATGAAAGAATATATGAATAAGAAAAAAAAATTCTTCGTGTCAGATGTGAATGATTATTAATTGAAATTTTTTTTAATCAGCTTTCAAAAATATTTTCTTATTGATGCAAATATTTCAAGCGTCATCTTGGGTGCAATGTTAGAAAAATCTGATGAGTGTATTTCAAGTTGATTCTACTCTCTATTGCTTTTTCTCACACATTCTTTGAAAACAAATAATAATTTTACTTTATTTTGGAGATATTTATGACTGCAGATAAAATAAACATACGAAATTGTTGACACAAATCTGGGAAAAATACAGCGCTGGTATAGTCAGTGATAAAATCCAAATAAGAATCTTTAATTTTATTAGTCCTGATCTGGTATCTCGCCATCAGTCACTTTCCTACCCCCACAACTCAGCTTCTTTTCTATAAATATTTTCATGGTAATTGTTCTGGCAAACTTTCCTCTACGGTACCTAGACTTGAATTTAAGCGCAGTACAAGATTTGCGGATGTGCGTTGTGGTACAGTGGATATCGGCTCGGAACGAGAAACCGGGCAGCCGAGTTCAAATTCCAGTTGAATCCATTGTATTCACTTACGCGCAAATACTCTTGGGAAAGGTATGAATCCGTATCTTCCTTCCAGTTATGGGTTAAATAACAGGACAGATTGGGTTCTATAGCCTTGGTCGGCAATCAGTCTACCGCAGAAAGCAATGGCAACCTACTGCGGGATAATCTTCTGCCCAGTCAGTCATGTCTCTTTCGAGACATGATCGCCCAAGCGTGTATCACGTATGGCACTTAACTGACTAGATTTGTAGCATAGTCTCATTATTTTACAAATGTAATGGCTACATGTAAACGTAGCTTCTATGCTAAGATTTTTTTCTTTAGAACTTGTCACTTGTGGAACTTTCTTCCGGTTTGTTGATTTCCAGTCAATTTTGTTTTATAAAACATTAAATGTCAATCGTTATATTCTTTCGTTTTAATTTTTGTTTCTTTATTGTTCTCTCTCATTAATAGCATTTTTTCATGCTCTCTAATACTGTACCTGCTTGCATGTTAGTGGCTTTATTGCCTTTCTTGGGGTGAAATCAAAAAAATGTTTTGCGTGCAAGCACGTAACAGGAATGAATTTCAAATGCTAAATGTTGAGAAAATATTCTATAAAGGCCCAGGAGTTGAATAATGCTGAACTGGCAGTATATAGAATTAGTCCATTATAGATTAAACTGGAGAGTTTAGTAAATGTAGTATATAGATAACGTGCCCGAGATGGATATAGAAATTTATTTTAGTATTTAAGAAATAACACTAAATTAAAATATTTATTTTTACACTTGTTTGACACTATTCCACTAAAGAGTCAGTCATTTAAGTGCTATACGTGATACACGCTTTGGGCGATCATGTCTCGAAAGAGACATGGCTGACTGGGCAGAAGATTATCCCGCAGTAGGTTGCCATTGCTTTCTACGGTAGACTGGTTGCAAGCAAATGCTATAGAAACCAATCTTATTATTTAACCCATAACTGGATGGAAGAAACGGATTAATACCTTTCCCAAGGGTATTTGTGTGGAAGTGAATGCAAGGAATTAAACTGGAATTCGAACGCATCTCCTCGATTTCCCATTCTGAATCGATATCCACTGCACCACAACGCACCTCCCCAGTAAAGAGTGCGTGAGTGAAATATCGATGAAGTAAATTGATTGATAGATAATCATAACGTGTTTTGAAGTTTTGTTTGCTGTTGTCATGGATTTCGATTCAGAGATGTAGTGATTGAAGAAGGAAATTACTGGAAAGTATTTAACACTCACCTGAACCGAGCTGAATATATAATGCTCCTCATGCCAATAGCATTTCCATCGAGCTTCTCTACGGCATATAACTTCACTGAACTTCTTTTGATCCTTTCGAATTTATATTTAAATTGGGCTCATCAAAAGAGAATGTGAACCGTTTCGGGGCCTTTCTCTCACTGCCCCCCTCACTGATGGGAGGCCCCATTATAACGATATACAAGTGTAGTTGTACTTGTTCAAGTGTCTAACGGCGAAATTAAATTTACGAAAAACGAATAAAAGGGCAAACCTTGCGTTCCGAGAATGCAACGTGAACCTTATTACGCAGTCACGATCAGTCATGTCATGCCGCCATGTTCGCTGAAACACTCCACGGAATATTCCTTTTCTTCCATATCGACATAGAACTATTTTCAGTGATTTCTATTAGATGTTTCATACTTTTGGCCCTATTACGCTCTTTGATTTCAATTTGACCCAGAAATTGGTACAGAGTGACTGCAACGAAACCCCTTGCACCAATTTGCACTGCTCTGACAATTACAATATACACCTTCTTTATTAGTTCTTTTTTTAGATTTTCATATCTATTAGTCTTATAATAGTGGCTTTGTTCCATCTGGCTTTCATATGATACTGTTAATTCAATCAGGATGATTTTATAATTCACCCTTGATAGAAGAACAATATCAGGCCGCAGACTTTTACTCAATATTATTTTGGGGTAATCATTACGCCAACCAGGAAGGTCTGCAGATACCTCCCAAATGCCACCAGATAAAATGCAGCCGTAACTTCTACTCCAACAGTTTCTTTCCTCGCACTTCCCGACTGTGGAATTCTCTTCCAAACGATTGCTTCCCCGACGGCTACAATCTCCAGGAGTTTAAATGTAAGGTCAATACACACCTCCTAACACACTAACCTGCTCCCATTCTATCAAGCACTCTTCCCATCTGCCCGACCCTCATCCTCGCTATCCTTACTCATCTGTCACCTTTCTCCTAACATTCCCTATTTCTATCCACTCCTTCTCTTTACCTTCCCCTATGTAGCCCCATGCGCAATAGTGGCAGTGGAATGCCTTGCTTGGGGTGAGATGATTAAAAAAAAAAAAAAAAAGAACTAAGGAGGTTTTCTGGGTATAGCTTGACATTTGCTTGTTTGCTTAGAACCGACATACCTATTTTCCTCTGCAACAAATTTCTGGGTTGAATTCGATGACTCAGACTTCATATATTTCTTTATAATTTTGACCAGCTCATCCAAAACACTATTATGCCTTCATGTATATCTTCCATTGCCAAGGACTGTTTTACAAGAACTAAGAACATGTTCTAATGTTTGTGGATTTTCCTTACACAGGGGATAAGTTGGATTGCTCTCTTTCTTCCATTTAACAAGATTGTTCTTAGATGGTAGCAGGTCATATGTGGAACGTATTAAAAAACTCAGCCTGAGTGGAGCCATCTGCCAAATGTCCTTCCAAGTAATAGATTTCTGCAGAGCCTCCTCCCAATTTGTCACTTGAAATGTCACTAACACGCATGGACATGTTCACTGCAGGCAACAATTGTGAATGAAGAAAATTCAGTTCATCGATTTGATTAGGTTTAGTCACTTTCCATTCTTAGGAAAATATTTTTCCTCTTCTTTTTCTATGTACCGTGTCACTTCAAGACGTAGGCGATCATGGCCCTCCACTTCTCTATATCCTTTGTTGCTCTTACTATCCCTTCGCCTGTTATTCCACTCATTCTCCGCTCCACCATCTATTTATCCAAGTTCATCAAGTATGTGATGCGCTGCTTTCCCTTGTCTCTCTTCCCCTCTATTCGTCTAGTGAGCACCAGGTTCTCCTAACACTCTTTTCTCATGACATATCCCAAGAACTTCACCTGTCTTTTTCTGACGTTAAGTATCATTTTTATTTTTGTGTCAATCCTCTCCAAAGTCATTGCTCGCGTGCTCCATCTATAGTATTCCCAGCATCCTTCTGTAGAAACACATTCCGGTTGCTTTAAGTTTTTCTTTCATCTTTGAGGAGATGGTCGAGTAAGATTGACCTCTTACTAGACAAAGATACACGGTGCTTCATAGAAGACTTTTTTTGTAAATAAATCAAGTATCAACCCTCAGTGTTAAAATTTCTGAAATTGAGTATTTAATATGATGAAAATTTAACAGAGTCATACAAGTATAATTCAATGTCTATTTTCATAAGCTTTGTGGTGATACCGACCGAGCATAGCGAGAGACCGGATGTTCGCACTCTCACGACCAAAAAGCAAATGACCAAAAGTCGACGGTGTGCAGCTGGATTCGCGCAGATGTTCCGCTTATTCGGTCTCTCGCTATGATCAGTCGGTATCACCACAGCTTTCAGAAAAAAAAATCAATTAAATTTACCTTAAGAGACAGATTTCAATGAACAAATAGGCAAATGCTGAAAACCAACTTAAAATTTGGGGAGAAATCTATTAAGTGACACTTTCAACCGTTTCGCTTTTTCAGTGTCTATTCTCGAAAACTGGATTGCAGAAAGTGTCTTTATAACCAATACATTATTTTTTTTTCTTTTACGAGAGTGAAGAGGAGGCATAGAGAAACCGAATATAAAATTAAATGGTGATAGGAAAGGGGAAGGAGTAGACATCTTACTGGACAAAGGACCCACAGCGCTTCAGAGAGTTCATCACAATTCTTAAAAACAGGAACGACTGAAGAGAACTTCCAGCATGCAGGAAAACAGGAAGCAGAAAGGCAGTAGTTAAACAGTTTAGAGAGGACAGGGGAAAGTTCAGACATATATGTTTCGCTGTATTACAGTTTATCAGTACAGTTAGACATCCGATTGCTTTTAACCCAGGATTGAAACCCAACCGAAGTGGCGTCAGTTGGCGGTTCTACCTCTGAGCTATGGGCACTCGGTAGTAGTAGGCAGACTTTTAGCGTAATATATATATATTATTTGTTTAAACATTTTTTAATGGATATTTGTATTTGAGTAGATGCATTATATATATATCTACTGGCTAAATACCGCATATTTTCCTAAGAAGATTTCTCGATTATTCAGGCTGGTAGATATAGATAAATATATTGTTTAATTATAAAACAAAAACGGAAAAACAACAAAAAAAAACAAAAAAACAGAGTATCTACTCAAATACGGTTATCCCTTAAAAATACTGTTTAAATAAATAAATTATAAAATATATCGGAGTTATATATATATAATTCTGTATTCGTACACCATTTACTAATATATATGACCTGCGTCTACTAATAAGAGTTGAAGATCATATATTTCGCTACTAATATCAAAAAAGTCTTAAAATTAGCTTTAATTAAATAAATTTGCCACTTAGCTATATAAGTATTATTTTATTCATGAATACTTCGACGTTTCGACAAGGCATTATTTTAGTATCTCCATTCTTCAGGATATTTCCTTTTTTAAGTAACAAACTTTTCTACATTAATTATATTAATTCTCTATCCTTATCTTAATATCAAGCTCTTTGTGACAGAAAATTTGCTTATACGAATCGCCTTTCTACTAGTAAACTACTGAAAAAGAAAAGCAACTTTAGCACTAAACTTCATTACAATTTAAGAATATATATATATATATATATATATATATATATATATATATATATAATGCATTGAAGAATAAGATGCTATTCCGCAAAATATACATAATTTTATTTAGATTTTTGTACCTTGTGTTATTTTGTGCTTTTATTTTTGCTGAGGATTTGATATGGGAGGAGAAAAATGAGATTTTTCTCAAACTAATCATTTCGTCGAGACTTATGTCGTTTCATTGAGACAGATTCTTTTTTTAATCCCTTTTTTTAAATCTACTGACGACTAATCATACAACAATAGAATCAATAAACTACGGACAATCATAAGATAGACGGAATAGATTAAAAATCATAACTTTATCAAGTTACACACAGATTATAGTTAATATAATTACACCGATATTTACCAATTAGCTTTTTATATGGAAAGACTGCATCGATCTCAGATAAATTTGAAAACTTTACGTTGATCTTCTGTTGAGTGGCTAGCAGAAACTAATGTTTATCAAGCTGATCTCACAAAACATTAATTGCGTTGCCGAGTTTTTCTGTTCTCGATGACTTAATAATTTCGCAATATTGAAATGAGAAATAAGAGATTAGACTAAGCCGTCGCTGCCTCGATAATCTCTCTCTCTCTCTCTCTCTCTCTCTCTCTCTCTCTCTCAATGAGCGTGACAATATATATATATATATATATATATATATATATATATATATATATAAGCTTAGAACCAATTTGATAAAAAAATATCCAAATGTTGGAGAATTTTTATCTTTATTTTCCCCTGAAATTAAAGGCAAAATACGATGTTTAAAACAGATGACGATTAAACATAATAGACGTTCATTGTCTCTTATATTTAAGAGCGCATGTTTAGAAAATTATCTGCTTCCCCGATACACTATATATATATATATATTATAATAAAGACCGTTTTATATATATATATATATTTAAGTAAAGTAAAGGCCTTTTTCTAATACTTCAACGTTTTGGGGAAATTAGGTTTTTGAATTTGTCCAGCGTCTGTAATATTTAAAAAAATTTTTTTCTTTAGTTTCTTTCTTTTTCCCTCCCTTCCTTCTTTTATCTCTCTTACCACCTTTTTTCCGTGTTGCTTAAACTTACGTCGATTTAACACGGCTGTCTGTTAATTTTTAGTTACATTCTCCCTTTTTTTTGCGAACCCAGACGATGTCAATTTTTTTTCTTTTCTTATTTATTTGATTTTATTCTATCTTTTTCTTTTTCATTTTCGTTTTCTTTTTCTTTTTCTTTCCCTTTATTTTTATTTTTATTTTATTTTATTTTATTATTTATTTTTTAATTTCTTTGCAATCTATTTAAAAAGGAAAAGTAGACTAATTTTTCTCCAGTTTCTGAAAGGTTTTTTCTGTTGCTGAGGTGATGTGTCGTTCCCCGTGGGGATCTTCATATCGAAATGGCCATTCAACATCTTTGAATTAATCCTTTTTTAATATATATATATATATATATATATATAATGGTCTTTATTATAATAGACAGGATTTTCCATTTAAGTTACATTTTAGTCCTTGCTAGTGTTGAAAGTCCTCAAATGATGTATTTTCTTTTATTTTCTATAGGTCTTTGTGAGTCTGTAGCACGAGAAATAGCGGTCTTCAAGATGAAGAGGCTTCCCTCGCTCAAAGCTATTTATAACTATTGATCTGAGAAAACAGTTGTATACACCTGACAGTAGATTGGCATAGAGGGGTTTGGTGCCATCCATGATTTTCATATAAAAGTTTCGATCTGACTAAGCTATTTAATACATTTATTGCTCAAAATTAACAATGTTGGTACAGGGCTTGGCGGAGACTGGTTGGCACTAACTATTCTATACCTCGCTAATCAGAATTACGATCCTTCCACATGCGACATTTTTGCTTTATTTAATGATTTTTTGTGAAAATAAAAATGATAAATGAATCTCTGCTAATTAAATCACAGATCTTAGAACTGATAATCTGAGATACTATTTCTGTTCGACGAAATTTGTCTCTAAAACAAAAAACAATTTAAAATTAAAATTTCCTCTAACTTATTAACAATTTCTAATCTTTTCTTTTTCTAGTTCTGCATTTCTTGCCTCTCTGTTTATTAAAAAATATTATTATTATGCCATTTTTCATCATTATTCGATTTCTGCTATGGTCGCACTACCTATCAAGTCTGCAGGAAGACCTAAGGCAGGTTGTGGTGTGTTGTTATGGCTCCATTTCATGTTTTTTCTATCTCTCCTAATATCCCTAGCGTTACATAGACAAAGTTCTCCTTAGTGTGGGCTGTACTTAACAAAACATTTTTTTGTATATCTTTTAAGGTGGGGTTTCCATGGATTCTTTTAATGTGTTGTTTTGTTCCATTTTTTTATCATTCCAAGTGCACTCACTACCACTGGTACGATTTTTGTTTTCAATTTCCACATTTTTTCTATTTTAATTTCCAGATTTTTATATTTTGACAGTTTTCGAATTCCTTGTATGCTGGACAAGCCATATCAATTAATAGGCAAGTTTTTTCTTTCTGATTTTTAACAATAATGTCCAGTGTATTTGCTTCAATTTTTCTGTCTGTCTAGATGGTGTAATCCCATAGAATGGTGACATCTTCTATTTCGGTAACTGTTGCTGGGTGATGTTCATACCAGTGTTTGTTTACATATTTTCCATAGTGTCTGCACATTGTCCAATGTAAATATTGCCCTACTCTATCTTGACGATGTTTATATTCATTTTAGGCTAGTACCGAACATCCTGAGATTAGATGGTCTATTGTTTCTTGGTATTTATCACAGAACCTGCATTTTGGATCCACATTATTATGTATAACATTCGCCCGAAAGTTTCTAGTGAAAAGACTTTGGTTTTGCGCTGCAAAAATAAAGCCTTCATTATTATTATTATGTCATTTTTCATCATATTTCGATTTCTGCTTTGGTCTCACTACCAACCAAGTCTGCGGGGAGACCTAAGGCAGGTCGTGGCGTGTTGTTATGGCTCCATTTCATGTTTTTCTATCTTCCCCATCATCCCTAGCATTACATAGATAAAGTTTTCCTTAGTGTGTGGGCTCTACTTAATAAGACAATTTTTTGTATATCTCTTAAGCTGGGGCTTCCAGGGATTCTTTCAATGTGTTGTTTTGTTCCATTTTTTATCATTCCAAGTGCACCTACTATCACTGGCACAACTCTTGTTTTCAATTTCCACATTTTTTCTGTGTGTATATGAGTAGGCTTAATTGCATATGTGCTTGTTTACGTAGATATATATGTGTACTTGTGTGGGTGATTATGTGCATATATGTATATATATATATATATATATATATGAATGTATGTATGTATGTGTGTGTGTGTGTGAATATATTCCGAGAAGTTTTTCAAATTCCTTGATTGCTATGTTACAATCCGCTGGACAAGCTATATCAATTAATAGACACGTTTATTATTATTATTATTATTATTACTATTATTATTATTATTATTATTATTATTATTTTGAATTTTTTTATCTTTTTCTTCTTTTTTCTTCTTTTTCTTCTTTTTATATTTTCGAAATTTTTTCTTTCAATTTTTTTCATTTTTTCTTCCTTTTTATCCGAATTTTGTCTTATTGATTTTATAATGTCTTTTTTTAATTACAGTAAAGTGGCATAATCGATATAATAATTAGAAAGATTTTATCGCTTTGCTATACACAAACAAACAATTTTAATTAGGAACTTTGAATTGGAAAATGTTCTTTGGTTATGTGGAAATTTATTTATTTATTCATTTATTCTTTGTAACAGATAACTTTTTGAGCTGTTCGATCTAAGACTCTAATTCTAATCCAATGACAGGACAAGAAAATAATAAATAATAAAAAACAAAAACTTTAACGTAGTATTTAATCGACCTAAATATATATGTTAATTGTCAGAGTATTTCTTCAATTAAGTTCTACCATAGAAAAAATAATCTATTTTCTTCTTCCTCTGCGCTACTGGTTTCTTTATAGTTACTGTATGTGACCAATGTGACGCACAGGAATATAAAATGTCAAAGTTTTAATTGACTAAAATGATTGTAAAATAGAATTTTATTAGTATTACAAATATTTTTAATTTTGAAAAGAAGTTAATTAGTCTAAATTCAAATGTATGTTTTACATGCTTCAATATTAAGTAATTTCGATTTGGGGAACAATGACACCTGTATCCTCTTAATTACTAAGTATGGCAGCGAATGCTGAGCACTTTCACCAAAGATGAAGGGAAGACTTGAAGTAACCGAAATGTAGTTCTACAGAAGGATGCTGAGAATTTCCAGGGACCGTGCATGTAAGCAAAGGTGAGGTTTGGGAGAAGACGGTAACGAAAAGGAAACTAACACTTACCATCATGAAAAGAAGGCTGAAGTTCCTGTGACATGTAATGAGGAAGAAGAGCTTGGAGTATCTGAGACTCACAGAACAGATGAAGAGAACGAGAGACAGGGGAAATCAACATGTAACATATTTGATGGGCTTCAGCAAATGGATGACAGAACAGAATTTGTGAAGGGTAACCGAAGGAAGCCTGGTAAAAGCTACTAGGGATAGGGAAATGTGGATGGCAATGATCGCCTACGTCCTGAAGGAATACAGCACATAGAAGAAGAAGAAGAAGAAGAAGAAGAAGAAGAAGAAGAAGAAGAAGAAGAAGAAGAAGAAGAAGAAGAATATACGTACAATGAATATAGAAAACAAAGCAGCGAATGTTGGACAATATCAACAAAGATGAAAGGAAAACTTGAAGCAGCTGAAATGTGGTTCTACAGAAGGATGCTGTGGATATCGTGGACCGAGCATGTGAGCAATGACGAAGTTTTGAAAATGATGGAAACGAAAAGGGAATTAATATTGCGCATCAAAAAGAGACAACTAAAGTTCCTGGGACATGCAATGAGGAAGGAGGGCTTGGAAAACCTGATACTAACAGGCCAGTTAGAGAGAAAAAGTGACAGAGTAAAGCAACGGATAACATATTTAAAAGGCCTGAGCAGGTGGATGTCAGAACGGGGGCTGAGAGACGTTACAGGAGAAAGAGAGATGTGGAAGGCCATGATCGCCTACGTCCTGAATGGACAAGGTACATAAAAGAAGAAGAAGAACATACATTAGTTTTTTGGACGATAGTGGAAGCGTGCAGAGTGGATATATATATATATATATACTGTTAAATATAAGAGACAATGAATTTCTATTATGTCTAATCATGAGCAGTTCTAAACATCGTATTTTGGCTTTAATGTCAGGTGAAAATAAAGAGAAAAATTCTCTAACTTTGGATAATTTTTAATTAAGTTGGTTCTAAGCTTTCGGCTCACATGAGCCATCTTCAGAGAGGTTACTAAGACGGTAACATAAAAACATCCACCATCAGCGACGATCTTATCTTGTGTTGACATAAAACTTTGCTAAGCAACGGTTACAGTTACCAAAAATAGCAAACGTAGTTCTTAAATTTGTAATGCGGTTCTCTGACGTCCCATCGCATGAGTGTTAACAGAACCATATATTTAAGGGCAATGTAATGTGTTATAGCCAGATTTAAACGTGATTTTATTAAGTGTGGGTTGTTAAAGCCAAAATACGATGTTTAGAACGGCTCATGATTAAACATAATAGATATTCATTGTCTCTTATATTTAACAGTATATGTTCAGAAAATTATCTGCTGCCTCGATACACTATATATATATATATATATATATATATATATATATATATATATATATATATAAGCATGCTGTGTAGATATATAAGAATCCAAAGGAGTATCCTGTACATACAGTGGTAGGATAACTCACTAAGAGAGCTCTAAATATATATGTATATAAATACATATAGAGAATTTCGTTCGTGTAAAATATTCTTTACAATAAAGATGGAAGCTGATGATGGTTTGCCTGAAATAACGTGTCTACCTAAATTTCTTCATATATATATATATATATATATATATATAATAAAATATATATAATAAAATTATTTTATTTTTTGGGATTTTTCAAAAATATTTAAAAAACAATATATCTTTTTCTATCTTTTTTTTGGTAAATCGCCAGAACCAATCACCAATATATATATATATATATATATATATATATATATATATATATATATATATAATTTTAGATTAGTTTCTGGCGATTTGCCAAAAGATAGAAAAAGATATATTGTTTTTTAAATAGTTTTGAATCTGGGGAATCTGCATCATCTTTCTCTATATGAGTAGTCATCTGAACTTATACTAAGTACGTTGTTAATATTTACATTCTTTCATTCACCCTCACCCACGTTCATACCCGTTAAGACCTTTTTTTTTTACTTACGAGATGTTAGCAACCCGGTAGGACAAAAATTAAGCCTATAAAGGACAGATGAACTCTTAGGGAGTCAACGGCCACCTAACTAGAGATGTTGTCTTGATAAAACACCGTGGAGGAGGCAATGGTATACCACGCCACTATTCTTCCCACGTATATTCATGGACTTGCACAACAATATGACAAACCCTAGCGGCATGAAGGGGGTTAAGGCTAAGGACACCGAATCCTCGCCCGGTAAGGAACAAAATGCACTGCAAGTGTCAGCGAACCGTCATTCTGTGACTGTTAGCATTAACGGCATAAAGGGAACAAATTTCCTCAGAGTTTATCCCCCGCCAGAAATGGAAGGACATGAACGGCAGCTGTCACCGAACTGTTATCCTGCGACTGACAAAAACAAAAATAACTCTTTGGACGTGGAATGTCAGAAATCTGAACAACTGTTGACAGCTGGAAAACGTGAAGCAGGAGATGACTAGAGTAAACATAAACATTTTAGGCATATGTGAAACAAGATGACCAAACAATGGAGACTTCCACATTATTATATACACAGGGGGAAATGCGTTATGAGATATTACAAGATATCTGAAAAAATTCTAGCCATTAAACTGAAAGGGAGGCCTGTCAATATATGTATAATAATGGTATATGCACAGACAACACAAAGTACAGAAGAGGAAATCGGATCTTTCTACTTCATGCCAAGGTACATTGTAAAGCACAAGACATCAGAATCATCATGGGAGATCTCAATGCCAATGTCGGCCAAGGAAGAGAAGGTGAAACGGTCAGCAATTTTGGACTAGAACACCGCAATGGCCGTGGTGAGAAATGAGTCCAGTGGTGCACAGCGAATGACCAGATAATAATCAACACCTGGTTCCAAAAGCATCCAAGAAGACTATGAAAATGGAGAAATCCAGGAGGAGAAATTAAGAACCAAATTATTATGTTGCTATCAACAAGAAATTCAGAAACGCAGTCCTTTACTGCAAAGCCCACCCAGGTGCTGACTGCGGAAATGAAAACATACCAGTTTTATGCAAATTAAGGATAAAACTAAGGCGATTAAAGAAACCTAACGCAGCCCTAAGACCGCAGTACAGTAGACTCGTGAATGACCCGAACCTGCAGAAAATGTATATGGACAGTGTAAAAACGAAATACGAAAGACAAACGGAGCTCAAAATGGGACGTACTAAGAGTGGCTCCAGTGAAATCAGCAAACGACATCATTCCAAAGGCATAAAGGGAACAAATTTCCTCAGAGTTTATCCCCCGCCAGAAATGGAAGGACATGAGCGAAAATAAAGTGTGTGGATCACTGAAAAGATTCTTGACTTGATGCAAAAAAGGCAAATAAAAGATTCCAAGATATGGAATGGAATACTGGAATACAGGAAATACACAAGGAAATAAGAAGAAAATGCAAACAGGCTAACGAAAGATGGTTCAACGAAAAATGCCCGAAGTAGAGAGAATGAGCACGACAAATAATGGTGATATGCATTAAAAAGTAAAGGAACTAACAGGACAAAAACCTGCTCAGCAACAGAATGTATAAAAGCAAAGGACGGTACACTCATACTAAAAAAAAAAGAAAAATACTTTAGAGATGGCATGAGTATGTTTGTGATCTCTTTCGCGACAAAAGAGAGCAACCAACGATATTAAAAAATACGGATGAACCAAAATTATTAAAGGCCGAATGAAATCGGCAATGGCCAAACTGAACAAAAATAAAGCAGCAGGACCCGATTGGATTGTAAGAGAGATGTTGATACTTTTAGAAGACTTTGGCATAGATAGGCTCACAGAAATAATAAATGAAATCTACAACAGCAGCAATATACCGGAGGACCTAAGCAGATCAATTATCATAGCATTACCTCAGACGCCAGGGAAAAAGGAATGAAAACTCTACCAAACAATCAGCCTAACGAGCCGCATAAAATTCATCATCCGGATTCTGATGAACAGAGCGTACAGCAGAATGGGCCAGAGATAGGACAAGAACAGTGTGGCTTTGTTAAAGATACCGGAACAAGGAATGCGATATTCATGTTCAGAATGCTATCTGAAAGAGCAATAAAAATACTGAAGAAATTCTATCTGTGTTTCGTAGGCTACGCAAAGGCATTTGACAAAATATGCCACTAAGACTTGATAGAGGTACTCGACAACTTCGACATTTTCGGAAAAGACGTTAAGATAATCAAGAATATATATTGACAGGAAACCGGTCGCGTACGAATAAGAAGTGATTTCAGCAGATATACAAAAATAGAAAGGAGCGTAAGACAAGGATGTATTTTCTCACCGGATCTATTCAACTTATACAGCGAAACAATTCTGAGAGAAATAAATCCCTTGCCAGGATTCGTCAGTGGCAGCCACAATCCTGACAATGCAAGATACGCAGATGACACAGTGTTGATAGCAGACTCGGAAAGAAAAATGCAGGACGTCCTACAAAAATGAGGCAATAGAAAACGAGAAGAAAGGACTATGCATAAACTTCAAGAAAACCGAATACATGCTCATCAGCAAGAAGAAGACCCCAAAATGCCAACTAAAGGTCAGAGAAACTAAAATAAATTTAAATTCCTGGAAAGCGTGCTGACAGAGTATGGAAACTGAGATGTTGATATCCAAAGACGCATTGGCATGGCCATGGACGCATTTTAAAAGCTAACCAGAGTACTGAAAAACAGTAAAATCTCATTGCAAACAAAGAAGAGAGTGCTGGATTGCTATGTGATATCTGTTTTTCTGTATGGCAGTGAATGTTAGACGATTTCGAGAATGAAAGAGAGACTTGGGGCAGCAGAAATGTGGTTTTGCAGAAGGATGCTGAGGATACTATGGACCGTGACTAACGATGATTAACGATGAGGTGTTGGAGAGGATGGAAACGAAGAGAAGACTCATAACATAAAGAAGAGACAGATGAGGTTTTATGTGCGTTGTGGTACAGTGGATATCGGCTCGGAACGAGAAACCGGGGAGCAGAGTTCGAATTCCAGTTGAATCCATTGTATTCACTTACGCGCAAATACCCTTGGGAAAGGTATTAATCCGTCTCTTCCTTCCAGTTATGGGTTAAATAACAGGACAGATTGGGTTCTATAGCCTTGGTCGGCAACCAGTCTACCGAAGAAAGCAATGGCAGCCTACTGCGGGATAATCTTCGGCCCAGTCAGTCATGTCTCTTTCGAGTCATGATGGTTCAAAGCGTGTTTCACGTATGGCACTTAACTGACTGACTCAATGAGACAGAAGGGCTTGGTGATTTTTATACTCACAGGACGGATAGAGAGAAAGATAGACAGGGGAAAGCAGCGCGTAACCTACTTGATAGGCCTGCGTAAATGGACGGTAGAGCAGTGTTTGGGAGAGATACCAAGAGAAATAATTTTAAGCGCGACAAGAGACAGAGCCAATGGAAGTCCATGATCGTCTACCTCCGGAAGGGACACGGCACATGAAAAAGAAGAAGATAGTATGTTTAGTCATTTATTAGTTTTTTATATTTATTATTTTTTCTCTTAATGTACTGACAGCAGTTTCTAATTTAATATATATATATATATATATATATATATATATATAGCTTTAATTTATTTTTTATTCTAATTTATATTATTAAGTCAGATTAATTTATGTCTTTATATTGCTTTTTTAACATATCTTATATTTTACGTTCTATGATTGTGATTTCATTTAAAAAATGCCGTAAAGTGTGAATTGCAACATTGTAACTTACTGTTAATATCTGATACACGTCATTTCCGTTCCAATTTGAATTCTACTCTTTAGCATTAGTTAAACACTTCTCAACATCTTCTCATTTGTTTTTTGTTTCTTTACATTCCACTTCATTTGTCTCGATGTATTTTTTCTTATACTTCTCTTTCTTTTTCTCTCTATTTTCTCTGTAGTTGGGTCAATTTCTTATGCTTTCTTTTTTCTTTTTGACTTCCTTTTCTTTCCTATTTCTTTTCATTTTCTTTCTTTCTTCTTTTCTTTTTTTTCTTTCTTCATTAAACCTTTTACTATGTACGAAAATCTTTTCAAAGACCTGAAAGTAAGGTGATGCTTCATAAAATAGATTTTTAAACAAAAGCATTGATTACCATCGTTTTCAACTACCTGATGAGACATAGTTTTTCAATGTCTAAACAAAATCTATAATTTTGTAGTTTTTATTTACAAGGATCTAATGTCAAAGTTTCAATAGTAAATATTTATTACTCAATTTTTACATTGAGCCCTGTTTTAAATTAATATTTTGAAACTTGCAATTTCATTTTTTGTTCATTTACATTTCTATATATGTACCTTCGTAATAATTATTAGACTAATCCAACTATTTTCAGATCCTCTGCACTGTCCTCATATTGACACGCAGATAAACGCAAATGTTTGTATTGAAGTTTCAAGCTCGAATGTCATGCAATTCAGCCTACCTGTTTACAAATTCCTGACGAAGTGATTTGCGTCGTAGTGGGTTTTTTCTTACAGACAGCGCCTAAATAACTCTACTATACTGTTCATTCGACAAAATAAAAATAAAGACTACCAGCATACGCTAAATTAAAAATATAGAATGGCGAAAATTTATTCATCGCACTATATATATATATATATATATGAGTAATTCATTCATGTATATGCACATGTGTACACCCACACACCCACACATAAATATATACATATATGTTGTTCATTCAGTAATGAATGTGAACACTCCTGACTTCTGGCGTGTGTTTACATTGTATATAAACCAAAATGCAGGTTTTGTGATAAACACCAAGAAACAATAGACCATCTAATCTCAGGCTGTTCTGTACTTGCCCCAAATGAATATAAAAATCGCCACGATAGAGTTGGGCAATATTTACATTGGACAATATGCAAACATTATGGAAAATCTGTAAACAAACAATGGTATGAACATCACCCAGCACCGGTTACAGAAATAGAAGATGTAACCATTCTATGGGATTGCACCATCTACACAGACAAAAAAATTGAAGCAAACAGGCCAGACATTATTGTTAAAAACCAGAAGGAGAAAACTTGCCTATTAATTGATATGGCTTGTCCAGCGGATTGTAACATAGCAATCAAGGAATTTGAAAAACTGTCAAAATATAAAGACCTGGAAATTGAAATAGAAAAAATGTGGAAATTGAAAACAAGTGTTGTACCAGTGATAGTAGGTGCACTTGGAATGATAAAAAATGGAACAAAACAACACATTGAAAGAATCCCTGGAAACCCCAGCTTAAGAGATATACAAAAATTGTCTTATTAAGTACAGCCCACACACTAAGGAAAACTTTATCTATGTAATGCTAGGGATGATAGGGAAGATAGAAAAACAGGAAATGGAGCCATAACAACACGCCACTACCTGCCTTAGGTCTCCCCGCAGACTTGGTTGGTAGTGCGACCAAAGCAGAAATCGAAATATGATGAAAAATGACATCATAATAATAATAATAACAATAATAATATTAATATTAATAATAATAATAATAATAATAATAATAGTCGTCTGTCTGTGATAGATCTGAAGGAGGCAAAGGGATAGTTAAACTAGAACTATCGTACAAAACCACAACAATCGGTCTGTGTTAAAGAATATGAGGGAAATACGAAACTTTATTCAGTAATAAATGAAGCCAAAATTTCAAAAAGGAAAGCAAATGCAATGTACTACATAAAAAAAAAATCGATGGCAAGATAAGCCTATTCATGGTCAATACTCTGCCCTTATCAGACAAGCTGATGTAGACAAAATCCATTCCCATCAGTGGTTATGTGGCGTAGGGTTATAAGATGAAACTGAAGGTTTTGTCTTTGTTGCGTAGGACCAATGCTTGCTAATTAGCAATTACCAAGTACACATACTGAAAAATTGTGTTAACCTAAAATGCAACTTCTGTGATCAGTCAGTCAGTTAAGTGACATGGCTGACTGGGCAGAAGATTATCCCGCAGTAGGTTGCCATTGCTTTCTGCGGGAGAGTGGTTGCCGACCAAGGCTATAGAACCCAATCTGTCCTGCTATTTAACCCATAACTGGAAGGAAGAGACGGGTTAATACCTTTCCCAAAAATATCCTGAAAACAATTGGCCGTATTGTATCAGGTTGCCCGATGTTAACGCCCACTAAATATAAAGCTCGTTACGATAAAGGAGTCAATATCTAAACTAAAAAAAATATATGTATTTGTAGGAAGTAAACTGCAAGAAACTTGCATGAACATTCCCCAGACTCTATCACAGAGAACCTGTAATAAATTTATGGGACTTTATACACAGATGGAACAATCAAAGATAATAGTCCAGACATGGTGATCAAAGACAGCAAAAACAAAGTGTGCTTTCTTATTGACCGGGTAGTCCCTGCAGAATGTAATGTATCTTTGGAGCTCTTTAAAAAGCTATCAAAATATAAGGATCTTGAAGTGGAAATTTCAAACATGTGGAACAGGGGGAGCCTTCGGATTGACTGGAAAAGGTTCCGATAGCCTAACTGAAGGAATTCTAGGTAGCCCACACCTCAAAGAAATACACAAAATTGTACTCACAAGAACAGATCACATTACGAAGTGCCTTGTTTATGTAAAATGTGTGGGATCTTTGGTTTTGATTATTTATTTATTTATTTTTTCAAAAACATTAAGTCTCTGCAGCCAGAAAAGAAATGTGTATACAACATAAATCAAAATAATAATAATAATAATAATAATAATAATAATGATGATGAAAAAATGACATAATAATAATAATGTCAGAATCAATTTAATTTTTTTTCCAAACGTCAAAAGACCTTGCGTGATACTCTTCTGTCTAGTGACCTTTCACGGCCTAGGCGGACATTGTATAGGGAAGTATTAGAGAGGATCGTGTCAGAACCACTCTGTTGGTGGATCGGATTGTCAGCGTTCGAGTTCCGTTTTTTCTGGTCCTGAATACCAGCGGCAAATTACCTCAGTAACTCTAGAGTTTTTGCTTGCTTGGCAATTGACCTGAAACTGGCTGTTGCTCAATGGCAGGTTTGGGCATATATTCCCGATTATCACAAGTGTGACCCCCAACGGCTGCGCAGACCTTCTACTGCCCTTTGGGTTGCCCATTCTGGGATTATGTTGGCGAGTTGATGGTTTGTATAGGCCAAAATACCTCGATATTCCAAACTCTTCTGATAAGGTGTCTCTTCGTGTTCTCGAGTGAAATGCTTTAACGCTGAAAGCCGTTCGCAACGATGATAGTGTGGACAAAGCGGATCGATGGAATCTTGCAATACGAACATCATTCTCATCAGGATCTGGTCGGATACCTTAGGCATCAGCTCGAACAGAAGATCAGAACTGATAGAATGCATTTGCTATCAGCAGATTTCAGTGAAAAGTGGGTGAAAGTTGCAAGCCTGGTACACTTGAACGGGTCTAGTCTTGGTTTTATTTTTTAGTCTCCATTCGACACTACGAGATGTTTTCCTGGTGGATTCCTCATCTGGTTCAGCTAGACTCTTTTCATTCTTATAGCTAATCTGAGTAGTTGGTGTTTCCAGCGTTCTCTTTCGTTTTGGTCTTTGTCAAGATTCTCAATCTCCTCAGTTTATTTTTATCTCCTTTTAATCTGAACTGCATTTTCCCCTCTCCACAATCTATTTGCCCTCCCCTCACCTTTTATTGAGTGAACGACTTGATTTTTGTCTGTCGGCGGAATACATCGGCTACTTAAATTTTTTGTAAGTTGAACGGGTCCTATTAATATATTTTTGCTTCACTTTAAATATTTGATTGTTGTTGTATTTATTTTCTTTTATGCTGCCCTATTTATAGGAATGGGCTCTTTCTCCGTCAATAAATACTGTTGTAGCGACTTGTGTACGTGTACGAATCTTCGTCGCCAATCTATTGTGGATTCCGGGCGAGGAACCGCACAAAATAATGAACAACAAAACAGATATGGAGATGGAAAAGTAGGTTATATTGAACGCAATATACAAACTTGAACGCAGGTTAGTTAATCCAGGAATACTATTAGTAAGAAATAAATATATACAAGTCTTGATGTGAAGTCGTTGGAAATAGTATATCCGTGTAGATTATCCTAGATGAGTGGAGCACAGAGCTTGTCTGACTTCTGATATTGTAGTCTCTGGGTAACTTCGGTAACTTACGTATCAGTTCCGTTACTCTCCGATAACTCCTACGGATCTCTATGATTACTCGTGCTACTGCCCAAACTGCTGTTCTCCTTATGGCAGGAGTATATGTATACTCAGTCGAGTCCATTATCATATACGAAAAGCGGAGATCCCACAACAAATACTAACCTGCGTGACTTCCGAAGAGGCAGTCGTGACACAGTCTAGAGACAGTCAAAACGCAGCTGTGAGTTAGTCAAGAGACAGTCTAGAAAACAGTCTTTACAGTCGTGGGGAAGCGTAAATTTATAGTTCGGACGTATACTTCTATTTACTGATTACTAACACTCTTGTATATATGCTTTGTTATTCTAATACGCAGTTTGAATCTACCTACCTTGTTTCCGTGTGTTTCGTCCTAGTCCTAACAAAGCCACAACTTGGCGACGAAGTTTCGCCACAATATTTTCGTATTTGGATTACCCCCTCTAGTCCACTCAATTCATCATACAGTTCATAATTTAGTAAAAATGAGAAAAAATAATAATAAAGGTAAATATCTATAAAGTTTTCAATTCATGGGGTATTCGTAGCTTTCTCTCTGATTATGTATTATTTTAATAAATGTAGGATTGGTTGTGGATGAATGTGCCCTTGTGGCGTATAAGTAAATCGTAACGAATAAATAGGTCGCTAATCAGAATAGCTAGGTTTAGAATATTCAATAATGACCAGCCTCATCACACTTTCTCTTTAGGCCTCGTGTCAATGTAAATATTCAATAAATATATACAAGACAAGCAACGTTTGTATGAAGACTTATAGTTTTCTCTAGATTTATATATTTTTATACTTGAAAAACATTTTAAATAGAACTTGAAGAAGACAGACATACCGTTGAAATGTAGTTTAACATTGTCAAAGACTGTTTTTTTTAACGTTTTCTTTCTCTAAACCGTGCTCTTCTCTTGGATGTTAAAAAACATTAAAAGAGTTGAGTCATTTCTTTTATTTATTTATTTACTTATTTTATTATTATTATTATGTTGTCATTTTTCATCATTTCGATTTCTGTTATGGTCGCACTACCTACCAAGCCTGCGAGAAGACCTAAGACAGGTAGTGGTGTGTTGCTATGACTCCATTTCATGCCTTTTCTATCTCCCCTAACATCCCTAGCGTTACATAGACAAGGTTCTCCTTAGTGTGTGGGCTGTACTTAACAAGACAATTTTTTGTATATATCTTAAGCTAGGGTTCCAGGGATTTTTTTATTGTGTTGTTTTGTTCCATTTTTTTATCATTCCAAGTGCACCTACTATCAATGGCACGATTCTTGTTTTCAATTTCCACATTTTTCTATTTTAATTTCCAGATTTTTATATTTTGACAGTTTTTCGAATTCCTTAGTTGCTATGTTACAATATACTGGACAAGCCATATCAATTAATAGGCAAGTTTTTCTTTTTTGTTTTTAACGATAATGTCCGGCCTATTTGCTTTGATTTTTCTGTCTGTGTAGATGGTGTAATCCCATAGAATGGTGACATCTTCTATTTCTGTCACCGTTGCTGGGTGATCTTCATACCATTGTTTGTTTACAGATTTTCCATAGTGTTTACACATTGTCCGTTGCATATATTGCCCCAGTCTATCGTGACATTTTTTACATTCATTTTGGGCAGGTACAGAACATCCTGAGATTAGATGTTCTATTGTCTCTTGTTATTTATCACAGAACCTGCATTTTGGATCCACAATATCATGTATAATATTTGCCTGAAAGTTCCTAGTGAAAAGACTTTGGTCTTGCGCTGCAAGAAGAAAGCCTTCTTCTTCTTTGTATTATTATTATTATTATTATTATTATTATTATGATGATGATGATGATGATGATGATGAATTTCTGTTGTATACACATTTTTCCCCAGTCAAAACCGGAGGCCTAAGTTTAGCAATGGCTTCATGATATTTTTCACTGATCATTTTGTTTTTGTCTATCGGGACTTTTTCTAATCATTCCGAGAACTCTAGCTACAACTAGAAAAATTGATATCCTCCTGTGCCTTTTAATACCAAATAAAAGTTTCTTATATCTTTAATGTTCATTGACACAGAACATCATTTAGTATTCTGTAGTTTGCATGTATCTTTGAAGATCGATTTTTGAGGTTTTGTGGGACAGTTCTTGTTAAACTAATCATCTCATGTCTTTGTATATGGGAATATACCGACGATCAACATCAGCCTTAGGATAATCCGTGCGCTGGTAAGTGAAACGCTTTCTCGTTTTGAGATGCATTTACTTAATGTCAGTTATGGTCTAATTAAGGTTGTTGAAACTGTATTGCACTACAGAGACAACAAAAGTTTTCATGGATGATATTCTGTTGTGTGAAATCAACTCGGTAATTACCATCACACAAACACATGCACGTCTTCTTCATTTCGGAATGCTTTAACTTTGCTAATTTCTGGATCCATTCTGGAATTTTATTGGAGCTATTAATTCGCATTGATAAAGATTCTGCAAGTGTTTTATGGATTGATGATAGATGATAGAGTCGAATGCTGGACACATTGTTATTTTTTTTTTTTAGGATTTCCATTTTGTTAGGGATTGCTTAACATTATTCTTGGTTATATTGTTTCCATTTTTGTAGAGGTTTATCCTTCAATCTTTCTTTACTAGGATTATATTCCTTTGATTTGCTCGAAATATTATCCCAAAATTTTTTATTTGCTTTTTTGAAACATCTGAATTTCTTGAAATCTTATCTACTCTGATTTCTTTCTTTCTGATTTCCTCATTTTTTTCATTGTAGTTTTGATTTTCAAGTGGGCTCCTTTTTTTCTCTTGTTTGAACTTTTCTTTGTTTTAACATTAAGTTTTTCATTAGCTGCATGTAACACGTTATTTATTTCGGATTGAGTGGAAAAAGTTCCGATAGCCTAAATGAAGGGATAGATAGCCCACACCGCAAAGAAATACACAAAATTTTACTCACAAGAACAGCTCTTATATTACGAAGTGCTTTATTGTTTTTATTGTTATGCATGTTAACAATGCTTGCTATGCAGCCTTATTTGCTTGCACTATATGATAATTTGAGCTTGTTATATTAATTTTTGGAAGCAGGTCTCGTTCTGACCTTAGTACACGTTACTTTGTTGATTATTTGAATGAAGTGTTTTTTCACTTCACTGATTTCAACTCTTTTGTTTTCATTTCTTATCTCATTTATTTTAGTTTGTATCTCAACCTCTGTTATATTTCCACATTTTCCTCATTTTTATTTGGATTATGGCTTATTATTATGGATTATGGCTTTGTCTTACATTTAGTTTTATCGTATCTATTTCTAAACACTCGGCTAATACACGATCATTTGTTTAGTGTTTAGGAAGAAAATCTGTCCGAAAATTTCTTAATAATCTGCGACTCGCCCGTCGATTGAGTCCTTTAGAGAAATAGTAGACTTTAAAAACAGTAGTGGCTACTGTTTTTAAAGTCTACTTTTTTATTTAAGCATTGGTCATTCAGTAATAAATTTGAACGCTCTCAGCTATGGGCGTTTGTCTACATTTTATATATAACACGCTAAAATCCACCTTTTTCAACCAAGTGCGCATAGCTTAAGCGTAGAATCGCCGTCTGATGTCTATTCAGTCGGGATTCAACTCTGGCTATCAGTAATCGGATGATCTGTGATGCAGTGAAACAGGACTGTCTGCTGATGACTATATATTAAATAAAATCTTTACTACGTTTTGATTCCTTAATTGATGAGTTATACATATTAAATGTTTTATCTTAACATATTTTTAATGTAACATAAAAAATAAAGTAACCCCTACGTCCGACAGTAGTTTGACAAACATATTTAATACCTGGGTATGAAGATAAACAACATCTCGCATCATTGTAGCTGATTGGGAGATTGGAAGTTTTGATACACTCCCGTATTCTTGCTTTCCTGACGGCTACAACCTCCAGAAATTTAAATGCAAAGTCAATACTCATCTACTAACCACTGGCCTCTCTCCCGTCCCCTGTATAACCTTCCCTTTCTCTCCACCTATGTATCTGTCATCGCACCTGCTTTCTCAGCTTTCTATTGTTCCTTTCTAACTAGTTCGTACACCTCACTCTTTTCTAATTAATCTTTTTACATTTATGTAACCCCCTGCACATCAGTGGCGTTTCCGCCTTGCTCGGGGTGAAATGATAAAAAAAAAAAAACACCTCTTAATTGCTCTTGTTCCAAGGTCCACATTGGCCTGGGTGATGGCACCTGTTAGGGTCTCAGCTTTGGGAAAATAGTGAAACCACAAATTAAACACTATAAATATATAAAAATACAAGCAATATACTTGTATGTAAAAAATAGCAACAATATTCGTAGCAAATTAGCAACAACACATTTTTAAAGCAACATGAACAGCAATACCTTTTATCTGTAGTTAAAGGCATACATATAACAGAAAAAAACTGAGCTAATTTTATTTGTCCAGTTAAGATGCACCCAGTTAAGAATTAAACCGTTTAAATGATTCTTTAGGTACCTCCCCTTTTCAGTATAAATCTTCGATACCTGATTTTAAAATGAAATTTTTAAAATTAAAAATTAATTCTTGAAGATTTCATTTTAGATTTAATTAAAAGCTCAATGATTAAATTTATTATTTCCATTCAGTAAACATTTCTGGTGTATTTCAGATAGAAATTATATAGATTTGAAATCATATTTAATTTCAATTTCACTTAGCTTTTAGAAAAATTCTAAAAATTGCCATAACTAACCACGAGACCATCTAGATGAATGTTTAATATACAATGACTATTTCATTTATATAACTACAATTTAGTCAAATAAATAGAAATACATGTTAATATAAATAGTGGGTGAACACTCAGTAGTTAGGAGTTGTTAAAACCCCCCGTCAGATGGATGGACGTTGGATTCACCGACGAATATTTTAACCAGACAAATAGATTTCCAGGTTCAGGAGATTCAAAGTTAGTTTTGTAGGATGTTTATTTCGATTACTGTCTTTATTTCTCTTGGGTGTTGAATTCATTTCCTTATAATGTATTATGTGAATACTCAAATTTAGCTTTTAAGGATAATTCTTTGTTATTATGTTTCCGGGTACATTTATTTTAATGCATTCTTCATATAACTATTAACTGCATGAATGGCTGTGCATGTCAATTGCCGGCTTATTCTATTCTATATGATAATATGACAGGATAATAATATTTTTTTAAAATCTCATTTCTGATGCAAAGCACGATGAAAATATAATGTGAAGAGTCGTGTAGTGTGGTGCGATAATTAACAAGATACTCTTTCAGAGTGAAAGAGTAATATAGGGAGATTATCACTGGATATCTGAATCGGTTTAAGCTCTGAAAATGGCAGTACTTAAACAGACTGATACGCTAGTTATATTTACAAATATCAAGTTTGAAACTGCATTTTCATCATTAAGAAGTAAGAAAAAAAAAACCACAGCAGTACTCGGTTATCAATGAAGTAAGTACAGTTTCAAACTTGACATATGTAAGTAAAAACAAGGCTCAGATAACACTTTTTTAGAAGTTAGGAGTCGATTTGTCTCTGTATTTATATTATAAACATAACGTTTTTTGAAAATTATAAAAGAAAAAAATCGTTTTGCTTATTTTTTTACGATCTATCTTTTTTTTATTATTGCATTCAAAGCAATGCAAATGAAACTCTACAGTGCAAAGAGGGTTAGAAAATGTGTTAAGAAGAGAGATTAATGAGACTGATGAAGGCAGTGGATAACGATTGACATTGTATTTAAATTTTTGACGACAGAATTTTCTGGGAAGCAAGAAGCCAGAAGAAGGTTCCTAAGCGATAAATGAGAAAGAATAAACTATTAAGATAGGACTTAAGTCGACATGAAAACATCAACAGTAAAATGTAGAGAGATTTTCCGTGAATCTAGTAGTAAGCTTAAATTAATAAAGACAATGTACCATAAAGAAAATTACTCCAGAACAATTATCATAAGTATTTATATAAGTATTTATAGAAAACTAGCAGTATAGCCCGGCGTTGCTCGGGTGTAATGAAAGTTTTAAAAATAATCCATGGTCCTGGGGCTCAGACTCTTTGGACGTTGGCACAAAAGACTAAAAAGCAATACTTTTTTCCAGTTAAAACGAAACCGTAGCCTGAAAGAAAATGAATGGATGTAAGTCAAATTTTGATTTCCTGGTATTGATATCAAATAAGTTTCTTTAGTCGTAAACTGAATTTTGAAGGCTAAATAAGTCCTCTGAATAAATGGTATCATGGCTGAGACTAAGAACTACAATTATACCTACTTAGAGCCAAACCAGAAGCAAAAGCTAAAATAAAAGGGCTGAAAAAATACAGAGATACAGGCTGATAACAGACACACACACACATACATACACACAAACGTCCTGCCTTATATATGTGTGTGTGTGTGTGTGTGTGTTCTCGTTGGAACAACCCTATTCCTTTATTCGATATATAATCAATTTTCTGCACTATTGGAAGAAATGCAACCTTGAAGCTTCTGAATATCGTTTCTTATGTCTTTGTCTATGAGTGTATCAAATTTGATTAAAATCGGACCACTCCTTCTATAACCCGATTTTTTCGATTATCGATTTTCGATATTTATCGGGAGTACCTCGACACAAAACCTAGCTAAGAACATTCGCTGACGCCTATAGTACAACTGTGTAAATTTTCAAGAAAATCGATTCAACCGTTTCGGAGTCTATAGGTAATGGGCACACACACACAGACACACACACAGAGACAAATTTCCATTTATAAATAAGTTTAGATTAGCTGAAGAGGAAAGCCGTATACCATATGTAGCAGCAATATTCAATGTATTAATGAATGGTAAACTTATAAATATATAAGATAGATTTTGGCAAGAAAAATTGCCGAGCACGGTATAAGGAGCCAACTTTCTTAGCTGCAGACTTAGCAAATATTTTATATAATCTTTCCACTTTGAGTCAGCGAAAATAATATCTTTTTAAAGTGTTGCTATATTCGATAATCTTAGCTATTTATTTCTTTTTGTGTACGTGTGTGCGCGCGCCTGAGTGTGCTCGGTGATAGACGAGTAAACATTCACAAATATCTAAATGGATGAATGTATATTCATTCTTTCTTTTTTATATTAGTACACATGCTATGGCTTCTACTGTATTATACCACTGGTTAATTCCATAGTATTTTTCTTATATTTGTATTCTCTTTCAATGATACATTTACTAATTTTACCGGCAACACTTTTAGTTGGGTTGAGTAATCCGCATTGTGGATTGTGTTGAAAATTAGTTTTGTGGTCTTTACTTGTGATGAATAGTTGCTGTTTATAGAATTTATAAATCTTATCATCAATTTTTTTTATTGAATAGTTATTTTTTGGCTTCATTGTTTATATTGATATATACATTTAGGTTTCTGTGTGTGGATATATGTTTGTATGTGTATGCATATGTGTGTGTGTGTGGTCGAGAAATGCTCGTATATTCACAATCCGGCAAATCAGAAATCGCAAAAACGCAAGTATTTTTTTTTTTAATCATTTCACTCCGAGCAAGGCGGAAACGCCACTGATGTGCAGGGGGTTACATAAATGTAAAAAGATTAATTAGAAAAGAGTGAGGAGTACAAACTAGTTAGAAAGGAACAACAGAAAGCTGAGAAAGCAGGTGCGATGACAGATACATAGGTGGAGAGAAAGGGAAGGTTATACAGGGGAGGGGAGAGAGCTAGAGGCCAGTGGTTAGTAGATGAGTATTGACTTTGCATTTAAATTTCTGGAGGTTGTAGCCGTCAGGAAAGCAAGAATACGGGAGCGAGTTCCACAGGCGGGAAGTGCGAGAGAAGAAGCTGCAGGAGTAGAATTGTCGTCTGCATTTGGCTAACCTGACTGTGAAGGGGTGGGACCCAGTTGCTATTGGTGTATATCTATCAACAGAAATAGCATATAAAACCGCAAATGTTTTATAAAGAGAGAAGAAAGTAAATTATCCGTGTGTTAGGAGAAGATATACATAAGCATACATTCTCATACGCGCGCGCAAAAATATATTCATACACAGGAAGTTAAAAAGTGGGGGGTGTAGGATTACGAAAGAAAAAATATTTAAATTTAAATTTTTCCGCCGGCCATAAAAAAGCAGAAACAGAGATTCATGACTCGATATTAGAAGAAGACTTTACATTACGTCTTTCCATCTCCGCTGGGGAATTTAAGCAACGGTACTATAATCATAAGAATTTTTTTTTCTAATTTCAGACTAACGTAATATAAAGTCTTCTAATATCGAGTCATGAATCTCTGTTTCTGCTTTTCTGTTTTTTTATGGCCGGCGGAAAAATTTAAATTTAAATATTTTTTCCTTTTCTAACCCCACCTTTTTATTTCCTGTGTATGGCTATGTTGCTGAGCTATTCCCAAAATAGATATTTTGTACCATATTTGAATTAATAATTTTTTGTTTTCAATCGTAGCTGATCGTTTGCTCACTAAAATGGCCATTCAACGAATGTAAATTCCGGAATTTTTTGACATACTATATATATTTGGCTCTGTAAATAGATAATACTATTTACATCGAGTATTCCCCTTTGGTCAATTATAATATTAATAAATTTAATATTAATAGGATCGTGTTTTTATGATTTAACCTATTTGCTCGTCCTTTTTGGAAATATATATATATATATATATATATATATATATATATATATATATATATATAAGAGCCAACTTGCCCTGACGATCCATTTGGTGAAACCTTAGTAAGTCCGTTGGCTCTAGGTTAGCTACTTACTTGTCTCAGGGTTTTTATTTCGACTAGTACTTTGACAAATGTTCAAGCGCTTAGGTCGTTTCTTTTTTCGTTTCCATTTTTCCCACCTCCGCGTTTGTACTCGGTGGTTTTTTTCGAGACGTGTTCAAAGATAAATTTAAAGTTTATATATATATATATATATATATATATAGATAGATATGTGTATGTGTTCTTTGTAGACTTTGTACACTAGGAGCGTTTTTAAACTCCTGATGAATTGATCATGAATCCCAAATTAAAGAAAAGAGAGTGAAAATTTGGCAAACCAGGAAATTTCTGTCACATTTGTAGATCTTTACTCGCATATTGTTATCAGATGAATTTTCGGTTATCTTTTGTTTCATTTCAGCAATAGACGGAGCAGCTGGTAACCGTTCAATAACAGACCTCTGTGTTAAATTGTACATAGGGTTCACGTCAAAATCAGAATCCATGTTTAAAAACTGTAAGAAATGTTTTGCCCAGATTTTTGTGATTTTCTTTTTTTGTTCGTTAGAAAATTGCCATCGAAAGAAAAAAAAAATGATTGTTAATCCATTTGACACAGGTCCAAAGACACCAGTTCGATCATGATAGAATAATTTGAAGCTTTATCCTATAGCAGTATCGTGCAAATCTTGAGTTTTATTTTACCACCATGTTTGTTTCATTTTGTAGTTAAAATGGGCATCAGTTTCTGACTTTCTTAAACTCATTTTGCTTTGTGATATTGTTCTTGTCTGACGTCGATTGGCGATGGAACTTACACATATTCTCTAAAAGAGGGAAAATAATTGGATCATTTAAGTTAAACCATTCTTGGGATTTCCTCTTGATGTGTCCATGCATTTCCTGTAATTACTCGTAGACAGCAATTTTGGAACCATGCCATTCTGATTCTGTCTGGGATATTTGCAAGCTTGCTGTCACAAAGGTCCTGAAAAGAATTCAAGTTGTCAATAGTGCTGAGCTTTCATTGATATGGTGGAGTGCGGTTGCTACGAACCGGACTATGGATAGTAAAGCGAACCTTGGATCGTATTAAGCCATGGTCATTTTTATATCCTCCCCAAGGAATACCTCACAATCACATAATCGATGAGATTAAAATAGTGGAATTAAAGGAATCTCTGGTTGGTTTTGCGGTGATTAGGAAGCTGTAAGATGGTGTTGGTAATTAAGAGTCATTACTCACCACAAAGGAGTAACAGTAGATGATCATTTGACTTCGCCTTGCTAACACCGTGCTCGCAGATTAGATTGTTTCATACTGATATATAGCAACCAACACGTGCGCTGAAATTGTCTAGAAGAAGTTTTTCATGAATCAAAGAACATTCTCTTTAACTTCGTCTCGAGACTTTATGGTTTGAAAATAGGAACTAAAGATGATTGCATATTTATGTCTACTAATGCAAATACGAAAGAACATAAGTCTTTAATTAAGGCCAAAAGATAAAAATTACAGATATTTCACGAGGTTGTTCCGAATAGCAAAACCGACTCCTGCTTATTTCTTAGCTTTCTCAGACCTACCAGTCTAGAAAATGTGTATCCAGCATCAACCCCCAATATTAGTCTAGTTTTCGAGACAGTGGTTATGACGATGTTTTCAGGACGCCGCCAATCAAAACATTCTTAAGTCCAGGGTTTTTCTTACTATCCTGGAAAGTTCTCGAGTCCTCATGTTTGATGACTCAACAAAAAGATATTTAATGTTTGACTTTATAATTCTTGTACAGTTGTGGACGTCGGGTCATTTGCACCTAATGATAGGGATAAAAGGGAGGAAGCAATTTTACACATTTTCTTGACCAATACTCCATCGGAAGAAAGCAGTGCCGTACGAAAAACGGTTGCTTTTTTATGAATTAAATGATTATTTACAGACGCTGTGTAAAACAGCTATCTGCTCTTCATCACTCATGTTTAGTGCTCAAGGTATGAAAATCCAGTGACATACTTCACCTGTTATTGTGACTCTTCCTTCAATGCCACAGTATTTCAAAAGCACAAAACATGTTGGTTTTTACTGAACGACCTGCACAAAAATTGTAAATAGTATTCATTGCTTGTGCAGCAAAATACTACTAGCCTATACTGATACACAGTTTGCTACAGTTGATGGAATGACCTCAGGTTTTAAATCCGAATTTTACTTTTTGGAGGGTGATATTCTAACAAAGACGAAAGGGACTCTCTCTCTCCCGGTGTTTAACACAGGTATTTCTATGTCCTCGCGACACACACACACACATATATATATACTTACTCAGGATGTCAGAGTAAACAGTTCCTCTTCAAATGGACCACTATTATATATATATATATATATATCTCAGCATGCGGTGTAGATATAGAAGAATCCAAAGAAGTATTCTGTACATAAAGTGGTAGGAAATAGGCCCATACTTCCGATTTATCATGAAATAACGTGTCTGCCTTAATGTTTATATATATATATATATATATATATATATATTTGTGTGTGTATGGGTGTTTGGTATTACAGAAAATAAAAATATTGAAACAAAAATATATGCATATTATACTACCAAAAGGCAACAGTTTTTCGGCCAGCCACTTATGGGAAGAATCCTTGGTGACTTAGTAAAATGTGGTCGACATTCGCGGAGTACTAAACAGACTTGGATGAAACGAAAAAATGTTTCCTTCCAGTCTGTATATATCTATCTCTGTCTAGATAAATATAGTGTACACATTCGTTTTTGCAAATGAAATGTGGAGTCTGGCAAGACACTACACTTAACTCGACAGAGTCAGTCGAGACAGGAGTATTCAATACTCAGAGAAGTCACTGCAACACTCTTCTCACCCCCTAGACAATTACCCAGGGCTACTTATCATGAATAGACTGATCCATTAATAATAGTAAGAAGGGTAACTAGTCTTTACCATAACTTTAAAGAATGAATATAATAATATTTCTTTGGTAAATATTTCTTTTTTTTTTTTTAAAGACATAAAGACCGATTACAACTTTTATACACGCATCAAACACATTTTCTGAAAAAAAGTTTTGCTTGACATATGTTACTTTTTTCTCTGTTTTAAGCTGATTTTGTATGATGAAAAGAATATGGAGTTCTCATATAGGAAGTCGTAAGAATACTGCGCAAATGCTCATGCTTATTAGATTCAGTGATTTCTACTATTATAGGTTTTTTTCCTGGGTGAAGTCATACATTCTGAAGCACGTGCAACAGTTAAAAATCACATTAACTAACATATTTTAGGACGTGTTTCTTTCTTTCACTGTTTTTTTTATCTTTGCTTGTGTGTGTGTGAGTGAGTGTACTTATCTATTGATTTCTCTCTTCCTACATATAGAACCTTCCATTGGATCTTAGTAAAGTCTATATTAAAAACGACCTTTCACTGTAAATGTTTGTACACGCCCTGATGCCAGGAGACGCCACGCGTCTACATTGACCAAAGAAAGGACCAGAAGCAGTTCGATACACAGAAAGGTTTTGGTTTTATTACATATCTTAGGGAAGAATCTTTGTTACAAAACTATTGTCCAATTTTCCTTTCTATTCCAACGGCGCTCGTTTCTTGCTTTTCATCTCACCTATGTCCATTTTCTCTCACTCTTTCAAGTTCTATACATTTACTTCTTTTATGATCTCACGGCCGCATCACATTGAAACACCGGTTCTTCACAGAAAATCATAAAAGTTAAGCAACGTCAAGCTCGGCCAGTAACTAGATAGGTGACTGCGAGGGAATACCAGGTGTAAGCTTGGATGCACAGGTGTTGTTATGGACAAGGGTTCGGAATCAGAGGTCGGAGAACTAATTCCAGTTGTACCTGTCATATCTACTTACCTGCAAAGTATCTTTAAGGGAAGTGTAACTCCCCCTCTTCTTGCCATCCATGGGTTAATTAGTAAGTCTTGTATCACTGAAACCCTTATTTTTCCCCACAAAAAAAATAAAAATACAATTTAAAAATATTTTTTAGCTTGAAATAACCTGCAAATGGTTGATAACCCGTATTAAACAAATCAATCAATCTTTTATGTGTACCTTGAGGATGTTAGTAATAGTCATTCTTCGCCAGCTTGCTGTACTTTGTATCTTTACGCAGCGTCTGAGACATTGCCATCCCTCTTTTAGAACTATTTACACAAATTCATTAGTTTGGTCAAACGCTGACACTCTCTGCACCTATTACCTTCCGGTTTTCCTGTGGCAAACCGTCTTCCATCATTGTTTTTTTTTTTAAGACAGTGGCACTTTTTTTTATTTATAATTATATGCCCTTTAAGCTTACATTAAAAAAATTCCTCGTTGCTTATATGATGGTATTCCTGGTATCCTTGAAGAAAATATCCACACCAATATTGTATTTTGTCTTCA
>JBBBDQ010001322.1:470000-540000 GCA_037127315.1 Ascarosepion bandense
AGAGGATACAGACTCGGAACGACAAATCAGAGCGTCGAATTCGAATTCCAGTTGAATTCCTTGCATTCACTTTCGCAAAAATACCCTTAGGAAAGGTATTAATCCGTTTCTTCCCTCCAGTTATGGGTTAAATAATAGGACAGATTGGATTCTATAGCCTTGGCTGACAACCAGTCTACCGCAGAAAGCAATGGCAACCTACTGCGGGATAATCTTCTTCCCAGTCAGTCATGTCTCTTTCGAGACATTATCGCCCAAGCGTGTATCACGTAAGGTACTTAATTGACTGAACTACTGAAGATGATTTACAACAAGGAGAAAAAGAAACAGCAGCAAGGTACTTGTTGTATAGTTTAGAAAGAACAGGAGCCAGTTAGGGAGCACATTTCTTAAGAACCGTTGCAGGGATACAATCAAGTCCACATGCTTTGTGTTGATTCAATTTAGAAATGATTGCAGAAATTATGGATGAAGTTATATGCCTCAATACTGACTTATTCAATACGGACTCACTTCTAAGTGGAAAATCGGGCAAATATACTCCAGATGAGCCAAGTTTGAAGAGAGTTTATGAGCCAGATATTAGATCAGTAGAAGATGCATTCACCTCAAATTGAATGAAAAGAATAGGTATAGAGGATTTACTCTTATTGAAGATATTTTCTTTTATTACAGAGTCGCCAGTAGTCTCAAAGGCCAAATCTGTAAGAAGCTATATGGTGCCTCATTCTAGTAGCAAACAAAAAATGTTGTGATTGGAGCTATCAGGCTCTAACACCCGTCAGAAGTGATTGTTTATAACGTCTGGACAGACTGGTGTGAACCACGGAGAAGATTGTTGTTTCGCCTGGTATTTCGGATAACGAACAAAAACATTGATACCGGCTTTAACCCAAGAAGAAAGCTCAGTGACGCAATTCTCAATAGTAATCTTAAAAATATCAATTTATGGAGCGTCTTGAAAAAAGGCCACTGAATGAAACTTGGTAGCAGAAAGATGTCTGGTGAATAGGAGGCTACTTTCTAATAACCGACGCAAAAGAAATACCAACAGATATTTCTGTGATGATTCCAATGTCTAAAACGATAGAGATGTGACGCACAGCAAAATCTAATAAAGCAGGTACACTACCGACTATAATTTTTAGGCCACCCCAGTTTTTAAAAAAATGATGTATTTTATACTAATTTAGTATTTATTGCCAAGTGGATAATTCTAAATTAAAATACAATGGTTCTTTTGTTATTATTAACTTGGAAAATTTTACAAGGTAGCCAGTAAGACTTTGCTTCGGCCAGCCAACAATAAGAAGAGACTAGCATGGGGAAGAGAGCACAAAAACTGGACACCAAAACAGTTTATTTGATGCACATGTTAATGTGCAGTATTAACAAAAGAACCATTCTATTTTCATTTAGAATTATCCACTTGGCAATAAATACTAAAAATAGTATGAAATACATATATCTTTTTAAAAACTGGAGTGGCCTAATAATTATGGCTGGTAGTGTAAGGAGCAAATGAAGTAAAGAATCATGTTGATGAGATTTATTCTAGAAATGAGTAGGGAAATCCACTATTTGACTAAGAGACCCAACAACGAAAAAATTGAAAGTTTGAATACTGGAAGATCTGTAACATTATAATGCTTAAGCCATTTAGAATGTTTTCATTCAAGCGAGGCAACAAATGCATTAACACACAGGAAGTTACTGCGCGTGAAAGAATATAAGAAAAGCATTATAAAGGATCGAAGGCAATAAAGGAACCGAATTTGAAATGCAGAAAATAACGATTGATATTGCATTTAAGTATTTAAAAATCAAAGTTGGTTGAAAAATAGGAAGACAAAAGAGGATTTCACAAGCGAGAAGTGCGTGGAAAGAAACTTAGCATATAACGTACTTTATACGTAGCCATTTAAACTTTAAAATGGTGGGATCATGTGTTTTCCTGTGTGTTAGTATTTTGCTCATCTTCTGGAACACGTCCTTTGCCATGCCAATTCGCCTTCGGATCTCCGTGTCGCACTTTCCATCTCCTGTTAGAACACTTCCTAGGTACTTAAATTCTTGTACTTGTTTGATTCTGTTATCCCCCACCTGTATTTGGCATTTTGGGTTGTATCTTTTGCTGATGACCATGCACTCAGTTTTCTTAAAGTTTATTTGTAGTCCCTTCTTGTCACTCTCCACTGCTACTTTCTGTATGAGGTCTTGTAGTTTCCTTTCCGTGTCAGCAATCAGCACTGTATCGTCCGCATATCTTATGTTGTTCAGGTTGTGGCCTCCAACAAAAAATCCTGGTGTGTCAACTAGGGTCCTCAAAATATTCTCGCTGTATAGGTTGAACAAATCCGGTGAAAAGACACATCCTTGTCTTACGCCTTTTTCTATCTTTGTGTATCTACTGAGGTCGTTACCTGTCCGTATGCAGGCCGTTTGCTGCCAGTAGAGATTCTTGATTATTCTTATGTTTTTGCCGAAAATGTCGAGGTTGCCTAGCATCTCCATCAATTTTTTGTGTCGTATTTTGTCGAATGCTTTCGCGTAATCAATGAAGCATAGGTACAAGTCTTTCTTCATTTGTAATGCCCTTTCAGAGAGCATCCTAATCATGAATATGGCGTTCCTTGTTCCAGTGTCCTTGACGAACCCGCACTGTTCCTGCCCTTTCTCTGGACTGATTCTGCTTCTCGCTCTATTCATCAGGATTCTGACAATCAGTTTTGTAATGTGACTCATTAAGCTGATACTTCTCTGTAGTTCGCACTCGTTTGCACCAGGTTTCTTCGGCAGTGCTATAAATATCGACTTGCATAGGTCGTCTGGTATTATTCCGCTGCTATAAATTTCGTTTATTATGTCGGTAATCTTTTCTATGCCATATTCTTCTAAGGCTGTCAGCAGCTCTATCACTATGCCATCTGGTCCAGGTGCTTTGTTTCTGTTCATTTTGGCCATTGCAGCTTCCACTTCGGATTTTAGTATTTCCGGTCCATCCATCTCCTTGTGTATTCTCGGTTGTTCTCTCTTGTCGCAAAAGAGATCCTTCATGTATTCTTCCCATCGCTGGAGTATTTCCTCTTTCTCTAATATGATTGTCCCTTCCTTGGATTTTATGCATCCTGTTGAGGAGCAGGTTTTTTGTCCTGTCAGTTCTCTTATCTCTTTATGCATCTCTGCTTTGTTTTTCCTGCTCAGTCTCTCTACTTCTGCACATTTGTTGTTGAGCCATTGGCTTGTCTGCATTTGTTCCTTATCTCCCTGTGAAGTTTTTTGTACTCTGCTCCGTGTCTTGGCGTTATTTTTTTGTCTGCTTTGCATCATGTGGAGGATCTCTTCGGTCATCCACTCGTTTTTTCTTCTGCGTCTGATTTCCTTTGGGGCTATGTTGTTTGCTGAGGTCACCATCGCTTCTTTTAGTGAATCCCATTTTGAGTGCCCTTTTCCAATTTGTTCTTCATATTTCTTTCTCACGCTGTTATTATATTCTTTCTGCAGGGTGAGATCGTCCTCTAGTGTGTCGTATTGCAGTCTTGGTGATATGCTGGGCTTCTTCAGTCTTCGGAGTTTCACTTTTAGTTTGCAGATGACTGGGACGTGCTCACTTCCGCAGTCAGCACCTGGGTATGTTTTGCATTGGACTACTGCCGATACACAGACAATATTTTATTATAGTTCCATGCTGCGGTAGACCTCACGCTCTAGTCAAAACTGGAAGCAAACCTCACGCTATAGTAGCACCTCAAAATCACCATCAACAGATTAAACCGTGAGAATGTTGATCAATTATCATACATTATTGGTATACTAATATCAAATATTTAAAGGCCGGTCATTACAAGACAAGCAATGTTTGCACAAAGATTTATAAGTTTTATAGATTTATATATTTTTATACTTGAATTTTCATACTTCAAATATTAACATTTCAAACATGTTTTTAAATCGAACTCTTCTCTTAATCGTTGAAAAGTATTAGAAGAGTTGCATCAAACATTTGTTTAATAATGATAATGATGTGGATCAAAAATGAAGTTTCTGTGAAAAATGCCAAGACATAATAGACCATCTAATCTCAGGATGTTCTGTACTTGCCCCAAATGAATATAAAAATCGTCACGATAGACTGGGGCAATATTTGCATTGGACAATGTGCAAACACTATGGAAAATATGTAAACAAACCTTGGTATGAACATCACCCAGCAACGGTTATAGAAATAGAAGATGTCACCATTCTATGGGATTACACCATCTATACAGACAAGAAAATTGAAGTTAATAGGCCGGACAGTATTGCTAAAAACTAAAAAGAAAAGATTTGCCTATTAATTGATATGGCTTGTCCAGCGGATTGTACATAGCAACCAAGAAATTTGAAAAACTGTCAAAGTATAAAGACCTGGAAATTGAAATAGAAAAAATGTGGAAATTGAAAACAAGAATCGTGCCAGTGATTGTAGGTGCACTTGGAATGATAAAAAATGGAACAAAACAACACATTGAAAGAATCCCTGGAAACCCCAGTTTAAGGGATATACTAAAAATTTTCTCGTTAAGTACGGCCCACACACTAAGAAGAACGTTGTCTATGTAACGCTAATGATGTTAGGGGAGATAGAAAAACATGAAATGGAGCCATAACAACACACCTGCCTGAGGTCTTTCAGCAAATTTGTAGGTAGTGGGACCATAGCAGAAAATTAATTATTTATACACTAATAATAATAATTGTTTTATTAATCATAAGCGAACGAGCAAAATAAGAATTAAAGGAAAGCAACAATGTCAAACTGAGTTCGATTTTCTTTGGGGCTCATTATATTCACTTACACACAATTAACGTTGTGAAAGGCATGAATCCACCTCCTCTCCTTCCAGCTAGCTGTCAATTAGTATCACTAAGCCGTTATGATCTTAATGATTCTTACAATCTAAAAATATTTTCTGGTTTTAAATAATCTGCAATGAGTTGATAAGTAGTAAAAATATATCAACCAACTACTAATAAAAATAATAGTACGTAATAAATTATCCGGACTGTACGTTGTCTTTTGCCAGATATACTATCAGAATAGTCAGCATGTCCCATTGAGATGACTGTATGAGAGTGCTTGAGACAATGTATATTTATGTCCAAGCAACGTTCCCTTTGTAAGCAAAAATAAAAAATAAATAAAAATCAATAAATAAAAATAATGGTTGCTGAGTCTAAATATAATCTGTCTCTGATTTAATGTTACTGATTCTCTGCTAGCATTTTTCTTCTACTCAGTTTTTGTCGTTGTGTCATATTTATGCTTTGCCAACGGCTATCTTTTGAGATCGGGGAGCGATAACTGGTGAGATATTTTTGTTCCATTTAGTATTTTTTTCGTTTTACACCTTACAGTAGGTACTGCCGTTTTTTTTATACTTGCTATTTCTCCTCTTTTATCTCAATATCTTTTTAGATAACTAGCAGTATAGCCCGGCGTTGCTCAGGTGTAACGAAAGCTTTAAAACTAATCCATGGTCCTGGAGCTCAGACTCTTTGCACGTTGGCACGAAAGACTAAAAAGCAATAGTTGTTTCCAGTTAAAGCGAAACCGTAGACTGAAAGAAAAATGAATGGATACAAGTCAAATTTTGATTTCCTGGTATCGATAAGTTCTTTTCGTCGTAAATTGAATTTTGAAGGCTAAATAAGTCCTCTGAGTAAATGATATCATGGCTGAGACTAAGATTTACAATTATACCTACTTAAAGCCAAACCCGAAGCAAAAACTAAAATAAAAGGGCTGAAAAAATACAGACATACAGGCAGATAAACACACACACACAAACATCTTGCCTTTTATATATCGATTTTCTACATTAGTGTAAGAAATGCAACATTGAAACTTCTGAATATCGTTTCTCATGTTTTTGTCTATGAGTGTATCAAATTTGATTAAAATCAAACCACTCCTTCTATAACCCGATTTTTTCGATTATCGATTATCGATATTTATCGGGAGTACCTCGACACAAAACCTAACTAAAAACACTCGCAGATGCTTATGGTACAACTGTGTAAATTTTCAAGAATATCGGTTCAGCCGTTTCGGAGTCTATAGGTAACGGACACACACACACAGACACACACACACAGACAAATTTCCATTTATGAATAAGTTTAGTTTAGATTAAATATGAAGTGGAATCAAGTATAAATGAAATACGGATTAAAATCCAACAGAATGATAGGATAAAGAATAAATAGGAAACGTATATAAATTTAACTTGTTTTATTTAAGCTTCATCAGAAAATTAAATATGGAGGAATAAAAGAAAATTCTGATATTTTTATTTTTGTGTTGTTTGTTTTTCATTGGTTAAGCAGAGCTCACGTTCATCTCTTCAGTCTGTGCGGGATTCGGATCATAATGCGTATTTGTTTGTGTGCGTTTGTGCGTTTAGTGGGAATTCACATCTATCTTAGTAGTTGTCCATATGTTGATTTAAGGACGTTTTGTGTGAGAGTGAAAGCATTCAAGTGACACAGATTGGACATATATATAGTGTATATATAGTAATATATACTTTAAAATTGTTCATTTTTAAAACAAAATACCACCATTACCACAATAATAATAATAATAAGAAGAAGAAGAAGAAGAAGAAATTCATTATTTCGAGGAAAAAAGACACCAAACTTGATAAAAACAATGTTTTATCGTCAAAATGTTTATATTATTAAAAGGAAAGACTAAATATTTTTTATTATTTTATTAAATTCTGAAATTATTTTTGGAAGTACGAAATTTGAGTTAAAAATTTTCCTTATTTTTCTGTCAACAGGTGGACTAATGATTAGCAATGCGAATTTAGTGTCTTTTATGGTAAAAAAGTCACATTGGTTAGAAATATTTTGCTAAAATCAAATAACTGTCGGATTTTAATAAAATTTTCACTTATTCACTTATTGTTATATTTATATATTTCGAAAATCTTTATAAATCTTTATAAATCTTTATAATATTATTTTTTTACATGTTACCGCCATTAATTTTCTAAACTTTCAAGAAAATAAAATGAAACCATCTTCATATTTATATTACTTAAAAACAGGAGTCCTTGAAGAATTTAAGTCGTTAATTTGTTTTTATCAAACAGAAAGACCATTTACTGAAAATCTGCTTGAATCCCAAAGTAAAAAAAGAGTAATAAAGTGATGACATTATTTAATTAGAAAATATTTTAACTTTCTTTTTACAAGATATAGTAAGGGCACTTACGTAGAACATTTTTAATGAATAATGAATTAAAAAAAACTGCTTTCATTTTTTTAAAAATTTTGATAAAAACAATTTATTTTAAATTTCTGTATTAACTTCATCCTATAAAATGGTATAATTAAGTAGAAACTGTATTTATTAATCACTAGCATTGTAGCCCGGCGTTTTCTCGGATGTAATGAAAGCTTTAAAATTAATCCATGGTCCTGGAGCTCAGACTCTTTGGACATTGGCATGACAGACTAAAAAGCAATAATTGTTTCCAGTTAAAGCGAAACCGCAGACTGAAAGAAAAATGAATGTATGTAAGTCAAATTTTGATTTCCTGGTATCGATATCAAATAAGTTTTTTTCGTCGTTAACTGAGTTTTGAAGGCTAAAAACTACAATTATACCTACTTAGAGCCAAACCCGGAGCAAAACTAAAATAAAAGGGCTGAAAAAAATCCAGACATACAGGCAGATAAACACACACAAACAGCTTGCCTTATATATATATATATATATATATATATATATATAATCGATTTTCTGCACTATTGTAAAAACTGCATCCTTGAAACTTCTGAATATCGTTTCTTATGTCTTTGTTTATGAGTGTATGAAATTTGATTAAAATCGGACCACTCCTTCTATAACCCGATTTTTTCGATTATTGATTTTCGATATTTATCGGGTGTACCTCGACATAAGCTAAGAACATTCGCAGACTCTTATAATAGAACTGTATAAATTTTCAAGAAAATTGGTTCAGCCGTTTCGGAGTCTATAAGTAACAGATACACACACACAGACACACACACACACACAGAGACAAAGTTCCATTTATAAATGAGTTTAGATAAACAGAAAAGCTTAGTACAAATCATCAAACAACAATATTTTAAAAACATTTTTAACATAAACATGCCGATTTTTTATACGTATGTTCATGGACAATATTATCAGAAAATAGGAGCAATAACTATAGTCAATTTCAAACCAGAAATATTGGATTACAAAGAATATTTTCTTAAATTTTCAAGATTACTGAGTACTTAAAAATTACATATAAAAGACGTTCACATTATATTCAATTATTTTTACGGCTAAAATGTCCCTATAACAACATTAAATAAATATCAATCTGTCATCAAGCTGTCAAACATGTCAACAGCTAAAATAAATTGCTATCTCTGTGTTAAAAATGGATTTATGTGATATTTCAAACGAGAAATTATTAATAATTGTTTCAAATTAGACTAATTATACTTAAAATCAACTAATATTCCTCAAATAATGTTTCAGAAAAGAAGATTTTTTAATAAGAAGGATAACACTACGATGAGTAATGACTAAAAAAACGGCGCTAATCGGTTATTTTAGAAAAAACTCCTAGTCAATTTGAATTAGTTATTGAAATAGATCAAACTATTTTTGTTATAGAAAATATTCAATTTAATCTATTAGCTTGAAATTAAACCTAAAATGGAAGCTTCAAGAACAATTTACCATTTTAAAAAAATTATTCTAAACCTTAGGTATCGCGTTTCTGAGGAAGTTTGGTTCGTGGATTTGGTTGAGCAGCATATCAACTTCTATGGGAGAATTGAATACCGAAATCTAAATATTTTGAACACAATTTTATGAGCACAGCTAAACATATTTTGATTGCAATTATATGCCTTCAATTACGGATAAAATGCACAGTCGGTCATTTCGCTATAAAATGTAATGTTGGTTATTTTGCATAAAAATATAATTTTACTACGAATAGGTAATGTGTGTATTATTCTCTATAAAATGTTTTGCTATTTTTTTTGTTTTTGCTATAAAAATGTATTTTTATACTTTCATGGTGTTTTGCTTTTGTTCGACGTTTCACTATTTTATATAGTAGGGACCCTAACAGGTGCTATCACCCCAGTTCAAAGTGGAACAACAGTAATTTAAGAGGTTGTTTCACGCTTCTCAAAACGTACCAGTTCCAAATCAGAGACCTTCCTGCCTGATGTAGTTTATCATCATACACAGGACTATTTTGTGGGGGTACCTAAATAATAATAATAAGACGAAGAGGGGCCAGAATAAGAAAAAACAGGGGGAGAAATTTATAGAGAATAGTAAATAAAATAAAACGGACAAAAAAAGATATAAGAGAAACTAAAAGATTGCTATCTGCCTGAGAACATTCTCAGATTCCTACTAGATATATATGCTGCTGATACCACGGTGTATAAATATATTTTCAAATGTCTGGCTGCTGATCTCTACTCTGACGTAGCTTTCACAGCTCAATAGAGGAAAGACTTGAGTTGTGCCATTCAATAATTCAGACAAAGTTAGTAACGTTTTATCATTACCGAGCAGCACCTAAATTTACTTCAGTGCTAATGAAGGGTCATAACTTCAATGAGGCACCTTGCTTCGAATGGCTACCGAGCCAGACCTTAAATAAAAGTCGAATATTCAACCCATTTCTAAAGATACTGGGGAAGTGGTCGGCTCTTTGTACCACTCCAGAAAATACATAACTAAAGTAAATTTCTGCGTGCTTATGTTGTGTATAAAATGCAAACCTTTACCAACAAGCTGTAAATAAGAGGGACAGTAATCAAAATAATTACTGTCACTCAGGGATCTATTTTAGGTCTTACACTTTTTCTTATGTACATTAACGATCTCCCCGATGTAATAAGATCCAAAGTAGGCATACACGCAGACAGCACTACAGTTTACTCTCAATTCGATCAAAAATCTACCGAAGCTGACAAAACAAACCTCGCCGCCGAGCTTGAAAAGGATCTCCAACCCGTAGATTTGGTTAAGAAATGGCTCTTGAATTTTAATGCATCTAAAGCGAAGCTGCTGTCTATTAACAACCACAGACAGTCGCTCCTGTCTCCCATTAGCATTCTATTAATAGTCTCCTTGAAAATAAAACACTGCGCTTCCTCGGGTTAACTCTCACAACATATCTCAAGTGGAATGTCTACATTGAATCCATAACTTTCCTCCTATGTAAACCCCCTGCACAAAGTGACAGTATATTGCCTTGCTTGGGGCGATACGATTATATATATATAAATTGTATATATATATATATATATATATATATATATATATATAAATGTGCATCATTTACCATACTTTTAGCTGGCTGACACAAATATATTCCACTAAAATTTTCATTTGGTGAACATATTTGTCATATTAATACAGAAATTAATATAAAAAATATAATAGTAACACAAATTTAATATTCTATCAATGCTTTAGCACGCAACGCATCCAACAGCTGACCATTTAACTCAGGAGCGATTCATACAATTAGGTATGGTATGTGTGTCATCTATGCACTTTCATATACGGATGGGCCACTGGTAGCTTATTGTGTGTTTTGGCAGTTAAAATATACGGTAGATAAAAGCCTAACTTAGAATATTTAACTATAAATCTTGCGGCCGACTTGTAAGCCGCAATTTACGGTATGTTTATATGAATCAGTTCAGAGAAAGAATGAAAGATTGCTGCCATATCTGAACTGATGCTACTTCAATCTCGTTGTTCAGCCTTGTCTGCGTTCAAAAAGGATTATATGGCCTTGTAGGTAATCTACCCTGAGACCCTTATCCTACATTCAATACGTTGCTAACATTTCGCTCCACTATCGTTATTACTATGACAAATAGTCTAACAAGTTACATTTCTTAGTTCGACACGTTGTGACCTTCACAACTTGAACACGCCATGCCATGTTCATGGTAGAAGATCATGTTCCTTCGTGTTTATTTGGTAAGGACAAAGTTCCACGCAGAACTGTTACTTTGTGGAAGAGACTCCAGAGTCATTATTTCCATAACCACTAAAATCTTATATTCTTCAAATCTAGAGTTAACTGTTATTTTTGCTAAATATCATTATAATATTAACTTTGTGCGTTATACTTCCTCTCTTTTGCAATAAACTTATTCAGTAACACTCTACCTTGAGTGACTGTTGGGCCTTATATTGAGTGAGCAAAATTAAAAATAAAGATAGGGGTTGTATGGAGAGATAATTGCTTCCTTTATTCCTTTAAATAAAAGAGAATGAGAAAATGTTAAATGAATTTTACCGGCTTTGGAAGGGCTGCTGGTAAGGGTAAACGTGTAGTAGTAGTAGTAGTACAAGTAGGTTTCGAAGATGAGAAAAAAAAGGAAGTGAAACCTGACAAAAATCCATAAAAAACCAAAAAGAAATCGATGAGTCGGATATTCCTGATACGTTCCAATCTCGTATTACAACATTAGGCTTTTAGCATCATCGTCGAAAGACAGTTTGTTTGAAACAAAGATTTAATAGAATAATTACAGGCTTGCTTCAATTTCTAAAGAACAAAGGATTGATATGCGGCATGATTAAAAACAGAAGACTTGCAATTTAGGAAGGTTTTCGATTTGAGAGTAGATGGGAAGAGAAATAAAAGTGATAATGTAGTTATATGTTCAAAAATCGTATCCACGCAAATACGCATGCGCACATACACAGACACGAACACGCACAGAGAAACAAGCACACACACACACATTGTTAGTTAAATAAAAAAAGGTAGTGATATTATTGTCAATTTTTCATTATTTACTTTTTATTCTTTCACCTTATTTCTTGTTTCTCATTTCTTTTATCTTTTTTTTTCAAGTTCCGTTCCATTTTTTGCTGACTTTAACGATTGTTTTTTTTTTTTTTTATCGGTGTTTGTTTTTTCTAAATTTCTTTTCCTTCGAGTCAACCACATATGACCTTTCTCGCTACATTTCCCCAATTTCATATTTTCATAGTTTTCTTTATGTTTTCCTTTTCCTCAACATACTTGGATATTTCTCTCCTTTTTTTTTCTTTTTTTGTGTTTTCTTTTTTTGTGTTTTCTTTTTTTTTTTTTGCATTCGGATATTTCTTTCTTTTTTCCTTCATTTTTTGTTTCCTTTCTTTTTCTATATTTCTTTTATTCTCTCTCTCTCTCTCTTTCTTTCTTTCTTTCTTTCTTTCTTTCTACATGCGAATATTTCTTGTTCCCTCATTTTTTGTTAATCTTTTAATTTATATTTTTCTTCAACCCAAATTTTTATTTCTTTTTCTTTGATTTCATGTTACATTTTCTTCTTGATTTTTTTATTTAGTTAAATATATTTATTTTTCCATTCTTATTTCCTGAATTACCATATTTCTTATGCTTCAAGTAACCTTTTCATTTGTTTTAAATCCTCCAAGGAAGTGCTTCATTTCCATGATTTTCAAGTAGAGAAAGTTTTGTGCAACATTTTTTGTACATTAACATTATTTCATGGAACGTTTCCATCGATAGATGTCAATGGAAAAACTGATGATGGTGGGGTTGAAGTGACAGAAAAAACATAATGGAAGCCTTCTTCAGAATTCAGGGAAATGTGTATCCCGAGTCAAAACATGTTTTTCGCAAGAGAGTTCAAATGTAATTGAGTAAAAAGGAGAAGAGAGAGAGAGAGAGAGAGAGAGAGAGAGAGAGAGAGAGTAGGATAAGCAAGCCAGAAACATAGCATAATTATTTGATAAGGATAAAGAGTAAATAAAATTTGAGTAGAATATGAATTCAAAGTAAAAATGCGCAATTATCCAAAAATGAATGAAAATAAAAACAGAGTGAAAATTTTCAAGAAATTCTAAAATAAATAAATATTATTATGATATAAATGATTCAAGTAAAGAAGCGTTGGAACACATTTTAATCTTAGGTTTCTAGAATGTAGGTAAAGTGTAACTAGAAATAATGACACAAGAACTGTTTGTAAACACGGGCAAAAATATTTTAAGTTACTTTAAAAGAAATAAATAAAGCACAAAAGAAAGAAGAAAAATATGAAATGCGGATTAAAGTATATCTGCCGAAAACTTAGCTTAATTAGCAAAGAGTGTAAGAAAATGTACTTGCGCAAAAGATAATTATTCAAAGAAATAAAAAAAAATCAATTTATTTGTTTTATGCAGCTTAACTACCTTTTGTAGATTATTTAAATGATGAAACATGTTTTGATTTGTAATTGATTGCTTATAGTACCCGGTATTCCCAAGCAAAACCACATCTAATTACTGACGGGGATCAAATCCGCTTTAACCCGGTAATCGAACGAGAACCGGTATTTTCAGCGGAACATAATAAATGAACAATTAAGAGAAATTAAGTAAAACTCATAAATTGAAAATTAAAGGGAAAATTAATGAAGGAGCTAAATATAACTGATATAATGAAAGACGTTCAAGAGAAAAGCGAGAAAGAAAGATGGGCTGTTAAAAAGAAAGAAAAAGAGAATGATAGAAAGTAGAATAATAATGTTGGAATATTTGTAAAGAAGAAAAAAGAATTGAAATCAAGAAAGCAATGATGATAAAAGAAAGAAAGAAAGAAAGGGAAGTTAATGCATTCTAAAGATGAAAAAAAAGGTAATTTTGAACAAAATCAAAGGCATTGCAAAATACGTATAAGATAAAGAGGAAAATGCGATGTTGAATGACAGGACAAATGATGTAAGCCAATAAAACTTATTGGGAGGGAATCAATATTGATCATGAAGGCTTGTTGACAAATGGATATTGGCTGTGAACATACGAATTAAAGAATGTATAATGAGTGCAGGACGGATTTAAGAACAGCGTTTTGAAAATTGTTGCGAATAAAGATGTAAAAAAACAAAAAAGTGAACGACAGCATAATTCGCTAAAGAAGTAATTTATGACAAATACGAAATCAAAAGCGAAGAAGCAATGTGGGGAAAAAGGAATGTTTCTGGTTGGAAGCAATATTGATCGTGAATCGAAATACATTGGAAATTGGTCTTAACAAAAAACGGATTAATAAAAAAGTTAACTAAACGTTTTCTCTCTCTCCATCTCTCTCTTCCACTCTTTATACCATGTACCTTTATGATATAAGAGTTTATGTATATCTACAGCTTTCTTTCATTTAATCAAGAATAGGAAAAGGAATTGAACTCAGCAGGTATGCAAAAATAGAAAAGGGTGCAAAACAAAGGTGTGTTTTCTCACCGGACCATTTTAACCGGTATAGCGAAGCAATTATGAAAGAAATAAAAGCTTTGCCGGGATTTGTTATTGACGTCCACAATCTCAACAACATCAGACACGCGGATGACACGGTGCTGATAGCAGACACGGAAAGGAAAATGCAGGACCTTCAACAGAAGTTAGCAAAAGAAAGTGAGGAGAAAGAACTGAGCATGAACTTCAAGAAAACTGAATGTATGGTCATCAGCAAAAAAGGATCCCAATAGGTCAACTACAAGCCGGAGAAACTAGAATAAAACAAGTAGAAAAAATTCAAATACTTGGGAAATATTTTGACAGAGAATGGAAAATACAGCATAGAGATCCAAAGACGCATTAGCATGGCCAAAGACGCAATTCAGAAGCTAACCAGAGTACTGAAAGACAGGAAGATCTCATTAGAAATAAAGAGTGGATTGCTGTGTGATATCAGTCCTTCTTTATGGAAAGGAATGTTGGACAATCTTATCAAGGACGAAGAAGAGGCTTGAGTCGGCAGAAATGTGGTTTTACAGAAGAATTCTGAGGATACGATGGACGAAAAACGTGTGCAATGATGAGGTGCTGGAAAAAGGCAAACGGGAAGAAAACTCATACTTAATATCAGGGAGAGACAACTGAGGTTCCTGGGGCACTTAATGAGAAAGGAGGGCCTGGATAATTTAATACTCACAGGTCCTGATAGAGGGAAGGAAAGACTGGGGAAAGCATCGCGAGACTCACTTGTTAGATCTGAGCAAATGAATGGCGGAGAGCGGTTGCCAAAGACTCATTTCAGAAGCTAACCAGAGTACTAAAAGACAGGAAAATATCCTTAGAAACAAATAAAAGAGTGCTGGAGATGTTTCTTCTTCTTTCTTCGAAAATTTCCTCGCTTCATTTATTCAATGAGATAAATTAACAAAACATAAATACTCATTATTTCTATAATATGTTCGGTCTCTCTTTTTTATCCTGTATGGGGGAAGATGTTAAAAGTATTTTCAATTTTGGCCTTTGTAAGGATTCGGAATGGTACGGTCAATATTTACCTATGAACTTACGTATAAACACGTCATATATTTACCCATGGGCTCAAGAGTAAACGCAGTCTATTGACCTAAGTATAAATGCAGCCTATGTTTACATACAAATTACAGCATAAACATGACCAAGACTGCTATAAACTAGTAAAATAGAGCATTTTAGCATTCTTCTTCTCTTCAGAAGATTCATGGCCCTCCACATCCTCCTGTATCTTTTAGCTTTTATTCTTTGTCTTGTTATTTCTCCCAAACCCTGCTCTGTTATCAATTTGCTTAAGCCCATCAAGTATGTCACCTCTATCTGTCCTGTAAGTATTAGATTTTTCATGCATTTCTTCATTGCATGCCCACAAAATGTCATTATAATTTTGTGATTATTATAATACCTTTACCAAATATGTCAATGTTACTGAGCGGCTCCAAAAGTTCTTTGTGGCGTACTTTGTCGAATGCCTCTGTATAGATTATGAAATACAGGGACACGTTTTCTGTATTCATATTGCTTGTTCTGATAATATTCTTTGCGTAAATATCGCGTTCCTTGTTCCGCACTGTACTTGTCCTATTTCTGTCCTGATTCACGCTCTCTTCATCAAAATTCGGATTATGGGTTTTGTTGTGCCTCATGCTTTGTGGTGCAGTGGATATAAACTCGGAACCACAAATCGGGGAGCCGATTCCCTTACGCACAAATACCCTTGGCAAAGCTATTAATCTGTCTCTTCCCTCCAGTTATAGGTTAAATAACAGGACAGATTAGGTCCTATAGCCTTAGCAGAAAGCGGTAAACTGGTTGCCAGCTCTTTTGAGACATGATCGCCCTAAGTGTGTATCGTGTATGGCACTTAACTGAACTGTGTCTCATTAAGCTGATTGTTTAGTGGAGTTCACATTTATTTGCGCTTGGTTTCTTAGGCAGTGCTATGAAAATCTATCTGCCCAGGCCTAATCACTGCTATAGATTTCATTTAATATTTCGGTAAACTTGTCTGCGCCGAAATCGTTTAAGGCTATCAATATCTCTATTACAATTCCGCCTATCCTGTCGCTTTGTTTCTTTTTAATTTGGCCAGTGCAGTTTCTATTTTGATTATTAATACTTCCGACCCGTTATTATTTTTCAGTATTACCGGTTTTTAGTGTATTTTGTCTATTGTATATTTCGTCGTGGAAGAAATCTCCGATATATTAGTTCCATCGCTGAAGTATTTTTCCTTTCTCTAATGTTAGCATTCCGTCCTTGGATTTTATACAACCTGTTGATGAGCATGTCTACTGTTAGTGCTCTTATTTTTATGCATATCTCCTTTATTTGTGATACACAGTCTCTCTGTTTCCGCACATTTTTCGTTGAGCCATTCTTCTTTAGTCTGGCTGCTTCTATTAATTAATTAATTAATTTTTTGGTATTTCTTTCCTTGTTTTGGCAATGTTTTAAGTCTCTTTTGCATTATGTTAAGAATCTCATTTGTGATCCACTCGTTTTTCCTTCCGCGATAGTTTTGAATTGATACCATTTGCTTATGTCCGTAAAGCTTCTCTTAGTGCAGCCTATTTCGAGTTTCCATTTCCAAACTGTACTATAGTGGATTATCCATAGTTTATAGTGGGAGTCCGTTCTAGTGAAAGGTAGTTGTATATTATTGAAGATTGACGGAATTTGGCCTTGTTGCAAATGGCCCACTATAAGTCATAAAATGATTATAAATCACGAAAAGCAAATTGAGTTGAAAAATAACATTTTATATAGACACATATCAATTAAGGTTTTTAGAATTAAAGTAATACTTGATGCATAGGTCCAACGGACGTTAAAATGTTCATAGCAATAAAATGCTGAAAGAGAATAAATGCTTAGGAATGTGGGAGCGTTGTAAGTAAGAAATGTCTTTGATGTATTCGCTCCTTATGTCAGTAAGTAGTTTTGAGACAGAAAAAGAGAGGTAAGGGAGGTGAGGGCGACGAGCATAGTAAGCCACTTGCTTAAGGGAGATACGAATTACTCTCGTCTGTCACGAGTCACTCTGTGTGTTTCAGGGTCTGTCTTTCTGTCTCGGCTTTTTATATCTTCTTTTTGGATCACAGCAGATCATTTGGGATTCACACTTGTATTTGATTCTGGGCTTCCCATTGGCCGATAAATAAAATTCGCGTAGGCTCACGAACTGGAAATTTAATATTTAATTATTATTTAGTTTTCAACCGGAATATCTGCGCGAATCTAACCGTATCACCACAGTATCTCGTATCTTTTTTCCACATTGTCCATATGTTTTCTTTCAGGTTAAAGTAGTTCAGGAATCTGTTGCATTGCAACTTGAATGCCGTGTTAGACTTCTTTAGTTTCAGAAGTTTCCTTTTTAGTTTACATTTAGCTAAGAGGTGATCGCTCCTGCGGTCGAAGTTTTGATAGGTTTTTGCAGTGAACAACTGTATTTCAGGATCTCTTGTTAATAGTTATGTAGTTGATTTGGCTTTTAATTTCTCCCCCTGGTCTTTTGCCATGTCCATAATCGTCTTGGGTGTTCTTGTAGCCAGTTGTTGGCTATTACCATGTCATTCACCGTACACCATTGGACACATTTTTCTCCGCGTTCGTTGCAATTTCTTTGTCAAAATTTGCCAACTATTCTATCTTCAATCCTCTTGTCTAATTTGGCATTCAGGTTTTCCATGATATTTATAATGTTTTTACACTTAGTGATTCACAAAGTACTAACACACAGGAAACTTTCACTCGAAACAAAGAAAAGAGTGCTGGACTGCTATGCGATGTCAGTTCTTCAATACGGCAGTGAACCCTGGACAATATAATCGAAAATGAGGACAAAACTTGAAGCTGCGAAAATATGGTTCTGCAGAATGATGCTGCGGATATCGTGGATCGAGCATGCGAGCAACGATGAGGTGTTGGAAAGAATGTCAACGAAAAGGAAATTAATACTGAGCATCAGGAAGAGACAACTGAAGTTCTTGGGACATGCAATGAGGAAGGACGGCTTGGAGAATCTGATAATGACAGACCAGATAGAAGGAAAAAGACACAGAGGAAGGCAGCGGATAACATATTTGCAGGGCCTGATCATGTGGATGACGGAACGGGGGTTGCGAGGTGTAACAGGAGCAAACATACTAAGAGCCATCAGGAATAGTGAGACGTGGAGAACCATGATCGCCTACGTCTTGAAGAAGAAGAAGAAGATTTACACTGAGCCTTAGCGTTGTCAATATGCAGCAGAAAAAGTAGGACTATTTGATTTCTTTTTCCGTAGTTTGTGTTGTTGGTGCGTATACCACTATAATAGATACGTTGAGGGACTTTCCTTTCAGTTTAACTTAAAGAATTCTTTCAGATAACTATCAGTATGTTAGAACGCATTTCTTCGTCTTTATCTAATATCAACGAAAGTTTTTTTTTTTTTTCATTTTTCTCCCCACCTGCATATAAAATCCTGGAGTTGTCACATATCTCTTCTTTAACATTTTCTGGCTGGTCGCAATTGTTCAGCGTTCTAGAGTTCCATGTCCCAAGAATTAATTTTGTTTGTTGGAAACTGTTGCTAGATAAAAATTTGGTGACACCTGTCGCTTCTTTCCGGGCGAGGGATAAGTTGCGAGGAATTTTATCCAGTTTTCTAGGATAGTGAGAAAAAGAGAATGAAATAATTATGAAGCTATACCTCAGTATAAACCCGAATACCTATTCTTTGTAACAATCTATCTAGCCCCTAGTCATTCTTAAGCAATGAAAGCTGCGAAAATCAAAATATAAAAAAAATATTTTAAAATTTACACAAAACAATATATTTCAATCAGAAGTGAATTTGCGGATTTGATGTTCACGAGATTAATCAAAAGTAAAAAAAATCTGGTGACATATAGAAATCAACCCTTTAGAGATGGGATTACGAAAAAAATTCCTTCTTTCGTTCAAGAACTACATACATCACTTTATCTAGAAGGCTGGTCGGATGGGCTTAGAATGACCTGCCCAGAGTTTCTTAAACTTTTCCCCTTACACATTTTTTTTAAATAAAAAAGCTTAACAACTCAAATGAGTTCATATCACCCCAAGTCATTCTCGAAAACAACATTAAGAGCTGCCAAGTCAAAATATTGAAAATTATTTAAATATATACACAAAATGTCACCCAAAATGTCAGTTGTATCTTTTTCATGATCAGTATCGGTTTCTTTGTAGTTTTTACTTCTAAGTTCGGAATAGAAAGATCATTTAGAATAAGACAGTAGGTTCAAATGTTAATTCAAAATCTTTCGAAATAAAAAGAAAAAAAGCAAGATGAAGAGAGTAGAATAAACGGAAAATCTGAAAAAAGTGAAAAAAATGAAATCTACAATCTGAAATCTGTTAGAACTGCTCAGCAAACGTCCTTGACATTTTCTTTAAAGACATTAGAATAATCAAGAATCTATACTGGAAGCAACATGCCTACATACGGACAGGAGTTCAGCAGATATGACGATGAATGTTCCGTCTTGTCAGATGAGTGCCATTCCCTCATTCCCTTCGTCCGTCTGCTCGTCTCGGTCGGGCGATCTAAAATGGCTTTGGATGCTAAGGTTTGGAGAAATATCTGTACCATATTTTTAAAAGTGACAGAAAAGATACTCTTTAGGTATAAACTATCAACAAGCAAGGCTAGATAACTAGCAACATATCAACTACAGGTTTTTGATGAGGGTTTACCTTCTAGGTGAAATACCGGGAGTAAACCGGTTTTGAGACATTTCACCTCTTCTGTTAGTTTAAAACATTTCCACCACGTGAAGGCCAGGAACTGGATTTGGTTGCCAGAGGTTATTTGAGACGTTGCGAGTGGGGCATTTTCTAAACTATAGAGTGCTCACAACTAAAGTTACTCCGGCAATAACAACCTTGGAAACAGATTTATGCAAATAGAAAGGGATATAAGACAAGGATTTGTTTTATTGCCGGATCTATTGAACATATATATAGCGTGGTAATTCTGGTATAACTAGAAATTCTTCCAAGATTCATTAGTGTCCACAATCTCTATATAAATTAAGCAGATGACACTGTTAATAGCAGACACGTAAATGAAACTACAAAACTTCCTACAGAATGTAGCAAAAAAAAAAAGCGAGAAGAAAGAACTAAACATAAACTACAAGAAAACTGCACGGTCATCAGCAAAAAGAGGAGCTCAAAATGTTAATTATAAATCAGGTGCAGTAATTTGAATACCTTGGAAGTGGACGTAAAGTACGACACCTAGATCCGAAGGCCAAAGACACATTCCAAAAGCCAAAAAGAGTATTAAGAAACAAGAAAATTTCGTTTGGCAACAAAGAAACGCGTAATAAACTATTACATAATATCTGTCCTCTTCTATGGTAGCGAATGTTGGGCAATATCCTTAAAGTTCAATTAGAGACTCGAAGCAACAGAAATGTGGTCTACAGTAGGATGGTGAGAGTATCTTGGACCGAAAATGTGAGCAATGACAAAATTTTGGAGAGAATGGAAACGAAAAGAAAATTTATACTTAGCATCAGGAAGAGACAGTTGGAGTTTCTCGGAAACGTAATAAGGAAAGAGGGCCTGAAGAATCTAATACTCATAGGACAGATTTAGGGGGAAAGGGACAGGGGGAAAATAGCGCATGTAATACTGTATAGGCTTCAGCAAATGGATGGCAGAGTAGGGTTTGTGAAGAATATCAAGACAAATTTTTTTAAGAGCTGCAAGAGTCATGAAGATGTGGAGGATCATGATCGCCTTAAGCAATACGGCACATAAAAGAAGAATGAGGAAAGATGAACTGGAGAATTTAACTCACAGGATATATTGAACGCTATATAAGTGGGTAGCCAATAACCAAGTTAATATAAATGTAGTAAAAATGGTAAATTGTCAGATGTTATTTGGAACAACAGAGGGAACGTTCTCGAGAGATATGATCTCTCAAGTCTTGACAGGTCATAACACATGAAAGAGGGTTGATAATTTTACTTTTACTCTTTACTGTATTTTTTTCAATTAATGTTTTGTACTTATCGCTTGTTCTCATCAAAATTATTGCTTTATGGTTCGTTCAAATTGTGCTTTTATCTGTCAACCTCTGCGACATCTGCATAACATATCTTGATAAGGTCATACTTGTTGATGATAGATTCTCGCAGATAGTTTAATCACTTAGGAACTACCTTTCTGTCATCGTTTCTATGAAAACTAGACTAATTCGGATTGAATAATTGCTATTCGAAAACTAATGAGCGAGAAATTAACTACAAAGATGAATATCGACCGTCGTCAAGGATTTTTTTTAAAGCAAGGCGGTAATGATTCTAGTATGCATTGGCTTACAGAGAATGAAAGCGAGAGAAAAACTGGGTTTAGTGGGTATTGAGGAAAGGATGAAATATGAACAGGATTTAAGAAAATAGAAAATAGTGATTGATGATTGATGTTACATTTAAATTTTTGAAGATTGTGCTTATCAGAGAAGTAAACAGAAGGGAGTTCCACAGGCGGGAAATGTGAAAAAAAAAAACTATTGGAAAAAAAGTGGCGTTTACATTTAACTATTTCAACGATAAAAGGGTGGAACGTAGATGCCAATCTAGTAGCACCATTCCTTTCTGCGGTATACTGGTTGCCAGCCAAGGCTACAGAACCTAATCTGTTCTATTATTTAACCCATAACTGGAGGAAAGAGACGTATTAATACCATTCCCAAGAGTATTTTTGCGTAAGTGAATGCGAGGAATTTAACTGGAATTCGAACTCGGCTTCCCGATTTGTCGTTCCGAGTCGATATCCACTCCACCACAACGCATGAGACACACACACACACACACACACACACACACACACACACACACACACACACACACACAAATAAATAAATAAAAAAATAACAGATAATCCGAATACTGATGAAGAGATCGTGAATCAGGACAGAAATAGGACAAGAACAGTGCGGAACAAGGAACTCGATATTTACGCTTAGAATGTTGTCAGAAAGGGCAATACAAATACAGAATAGCAAATACCATAAAAGTGTTTGCAGAAAAGACAGAGGATATCGACTTCACATCGGTGAGTAAGTGAATGTAGTCGAGGTGTCTTTTTTATTCTTTCTCTATACATTGAATCATTTCCTCATTTTCATTGGATATTGATATTGATTTCTTATTAGTGTTGAAATTTTTTGTCTTTTTTTTACAATTTCACTTCTGTCTTCCTAGTATTTTCCCTCTTTTTCTCGCCTGTTTACACCATGCTTTTTATTCATTTTATTCTTCCATTCCATTTTCTTCTTTCTGTTTTTCTTTCTAATTCTGCCTTTTTATTTTTAATTCTTCGTTTCTATTATAACTTTTATCTCTCTTGTTGTTGTTGCTTCTGCTGTTGATTGTTTTTCTTTTGTGGTAATACCGACCGAGCAAAACCGATGGACCGGCTGTTTGCACCCTCACAACCAAAAAGCAAGTGACCAAAACTCGACGGTGCGCAGGTGGATTCGCGCAGATGTTCCGGTTGAAAAATAAAAATTAATTAAATATTAAATTTCCAGTTCGCGAGTCTACGCGAATTTTATTTATCGGCCAATGGGAAGCCCAGAATCAAATATGGATATGAATTCCCAATTGATCACCTGCGATCCAAAAAGTCGAAATAGAAAGCCGACACAGAAAGCATCGCCAGACAGACAGAAAGACAGACAGACCCACACGGACTGACTCGAGAGTTAGGAGTGTAATCAATATCCCCCTTGACCTGCGTCAAGCGGCTTACTATGCTAGACTCCCTTCCTTCTCATTTTATATTTCGCTGTCTCAAAAATACTTACTGACCCAAGGAGCGAATACATCAAAGACATTCCTTACTTACAACACTACCACATTCCTAAGCACTAATTCTCTTTTCAGCATTTTATTGTCATGAACATTTTAACTCCCGTTGGACCTATACTTCAAGTATTACTTTAATTGTAAAAAACCTTTATTGATATGTGTATATATAAAATGTTATTTTTCAACTCAACTTGCTTTGCTTGATTTATAATCATTTTATGACTTATAGTGGGCTATCTACAACGAGGCCAAATTCCGTTAATCTGCAACAACATACTACTACCCTTCACTAGAACGACAACCCAGTATAAAGTGGAAATGAATGGATAACCCACTATACTTTCTTTGTCCTCTTTCTCTTCTCTCCCTCTTCTGTTTCGTAAATTCCATATCTTTCCTCAATTCTGGCTTTTGTTTATATTCTTTTTTTTTATCTATTTCGCTTTCTCCTCTGAGTTACTTTTTGATGTTCTTGCATTTCAGCAACTTTTTTCTCACGTCTTGATTCATTATTTTTGCTTCTTTGTCTCCCCATCCTCTGTTCTCGGAATGAAATGTATCACTACATGATTTTCATCTTGTCATTCACTTTGATAGATATATATTTTTATTTCACACATTTCATCTCAAGCTATAGCTAATAAAATCAGAATGGATCCCTATTCATTTTCGAGAATATTCATTCCTATTTAAGTATACACATTTAGTAAACTCTCTGCGACACATGCCTAAAGACGGTTAACATAATGCTGTTCAAAAATTGCAGGTCTGCATTTTATGACATCATCATCATTTATCCATCACACCCAGATGGCGCAGAGAACAGCAACTTTTTGTTGCTGCAACAAACTGTTTTTTACGGGGCAGGGTTGTTAGCGCTGCACCGAACCCCCAAACCTGGAGGACCGGTGAACCATTCTTGGTCCTTATGTTTGCAGCACCTGGTATTTTCAAATGGTCACCCATTTAAACCCTCTAGAGCCATTCGTATCATATTTGATACAGTATTTCCCTATAAGGAAACATTGAGTATTTCCCTATAAGGAAACATTTGGTATTCATTGACTGAGCAGTCAGTACTGCTTTCATTTGAAATTTATAAAATATTTCTCTTAAAAAAATTTTCAGGAAAATATTTCTTTCAAGCCTTGTTTTCATACTGTATCAAATATGATACGAATGGCCCTAGAGGGTTAAGTACTGACCAGGATCGATGTTGCTTAACTTCGGTGATCGGGCAGGAACCGGTGTATTCAACACAATATAGACGTAGACTAGTTTGTGATATAGGAAGGGAATATTTTTAAACGTAAAAACGAAGAAATGAAATTCTTCTTCGTACTCTGACCCGGCAGGTCGTGTGTAATCATGGCTTCCAACAATTTCCTATCCTATGTAACGCTTACTAAAAGTTGTTTTTGTTTTATATATATATTTCGGAGATGAGGTAGTATTTACAGTATTTACATTATTCAGACTATTGTCCTCATCTTTGTTGCCATTTGTACAACGTTTCGGCTGTTGTACATTCCGGGTTTCTTCATGTGCTAGGAATTTCGAACCGAAACCTTTATTATAATCACTGGGGTATATTATTCTCATTCCTTGCCTCTTTTGGAAGTCATGAGTCATCAGTACAGTTCACTATGGAAAAAGAGTGACAACCATCTGGTAATAAAAATTATTTCAAAAAGCTTGTCGGTTTCAAAATTGCGTTCAAATTTTTTATTGTTTTTATGATTTTTCTATCAAATTTCTTTAATTGTCTGCTGCTTTTTAAATTTAAGCCGTCCAAATTTTATCCAGAATTTTTTTAGTATTTTTTTAGCATCAACGTAACTTCACTGCCTGTATTAACTTGCATTTTAAATACTTGGCAATTTATCCTTTTATTTTTTCTCTGTTTTTATGTATTGTAAATATTTTCATCTACATTTTTCTTCGGAGGGGATTTGAACAGATTTTACTTTTTTTTTCTTTGCTTTTCGTATTTACATACCTTCTGAAAAAAAATCTTTTTTTTTTGCAATTTGAGCATATTTTTCATAGAGCTGGACATTTGTACTTGTCTCTCTCTTAATCTTTTCTATGGTATCTAAATTTATCTATGGATTTAGTCGTGCTCGTCTTGTATGTCTCGAATTCTTCTTTTGGGTGATTGAATTCTCTAATCAACTCTAATTGTTACAAGAACTCTACTCTAGCTTCCAAACTCATTCTACTACTCTGTAGACATTCTACCATTTTTCGTTAGTGGTTTTGGTCATGCAAGCATTCAATTAATCTAAGAAGAATTAATCCATCTTTTATAGTAATTTCCCGTGCACCCAATTTTTCAAGTTCACAATTCGCTGTTTCAATCAATGTATTTGGTGTTTGACTTGTTTCTAAAATCTTGGTTCTTTCAGCTATTGCAAATCTTTCTTTGGTCTTATGTTTTTTTTTTGTTGTAATTTTCACAATTTCTTTGAATGTCATTTTTTTAAAAATTCGCTCAGGTACCACATTGTTGAGGGTGTGCGTTGTGGTACAGTGGATATCGGCTCGGAACGAGAAACTGGGGAGCCGAGTTCGAATTCCAGTTGAATCCATTGTATTCACTTACGCGCAAATACTCTTGGGAAAGGTATTAAACCGTCTCTTCCTTCCAGTTATGGATTAAATAGCAGGACAGATTGGGTTCTATAGCCTTGGTCGGCAACCAGTCTTCCGCAGAAAGCAATGGCAACCTACTGCGGGATAATCTTCTGCCCAGTCAGTCATGTCTCTTTCGAGACATGATCGCCCAAGCGTGTATCACGTATGGCACTTAAACTGACTGACCACATTGTTGAAATTTTATCCGCAGTTTCGCACCCAACTGTAGCAAGAAATCAATTAGTTATCTCGTTTTCTCCTCCGTTGGTCTTTGTATCTCTTAATTTTTTCATGCTTGTAAATGCAGCAGAAGTTCTTATCCATATTCTATGTTTTCGGGGTCGTCCAGCGAATTTAGAGACTATCGGCTATGCCGTTGTTATGTTTTGCATTTCTGCTGTCCATGTTCTTTAAGACTACATGGTTTTCTGTTTCTTACTCGTAATGTTATTCTTTATTTATATTTGCCTATTAAATTGCGTACGATTCGACAGAAAATAAGGACGAAAAAGCTATTTTGTTTATCAGGTTTATTTGGTTTTATCTAAAAAAATCTTTTAGAACGGATAATGTAGAATATCTGATGAAATGTAGGATTCTTTCCAAGATGTATTGATTGAATTATCTACAACGTAAAAGCATATTTAAATAATATATTTACTAAAGATGATACTTGATTTTAAATTCATACTGATTATGAATACCTGCGTCGTGTTTCTTCAGAACGTAGCCAATCATGCCTTCCACATCTCTCTATTCCTAGGAACTTTTAATACATTCAATTGTTATTTCTCCCAAACCCCACTCTGACATACATTTGCTCAAGCTAGTCAAATATGTCACGCGTTGATTTCCCCTCTCTTTCCCTCTAGCTGTCTTTTAAGTATCAAATTCTTCAAGCTTTCCTTCCTCATTACATATCCCAGAAATTTTAGCTGTCTTTTCCTGATGTTAACTATCAGTTTCTTTTTCGTTTCCATTCCCTCCAAAAACTTGTCGTTACTCACATATGTATTTTTAGAAAAATATATATAACTAGAAAATACAATGCTTTCCTATATATATATATATATATATATATATATATATATTAATCATTTCACCCCAAGCAAGACATTCAACTGCCACTGTTGCACAGGGGATTACATAGGGGGAAAGTGATGAGAAAGAGGGGTTAGTTATAGGAAATATAGAGAAGCAAGTATATGGAAGGGGATTCCACAGGTAGGAAGTGCGTGAAAAGAAGCTGTTAGAGTAGAAATTGCAGTTAAATTTTATCGGTTTCACTGTAAAAGGGTGGGACCTAATTGCTAAAGTATTAGCTCATCTAAATTCATACATAGGGGGCACCAGTGATCTAAGTTCATTAGAGTAGAAGTTGTGAAAGTATTTATAGAAGAGGCACAGGGAAGCCATGTCATGCCGGTGAGATAGCGACTACAACTGAGCTGCCAAGTTTCTCCGTTGGATTTTGTCAAGAACCTCGAGGTGAATAGCAGGCGCACCCGACCAGATGTGGCAGCAATATTCAATACACGGGCGGATGGTAGATTTATATATGTGCAGGATGTGCGGGAAAAACTTCCTGGCCCTGCACAGTGAACCGACCTTTTTAGCAGCGGATTTAGCAATGGATTCGATATAGTCATTCCACTTGAGGTCCGCTGAGAGCGTAAGGCCAAGGTGGCGTAGTATTTTACTCTCAGAGAGGCTAGCCTGTTCCATGCTAATGGAGGGTAAGAGCGATTGTCTATGATGGTTAATAAATATCAGCTTGGTTTTGGAAGCATTAAAATTTACGAGCCATTTCTTACCCCGGTCCACCACGGATTAGAAGTCCTCCTCAAGCTCGGCAGCGAGGTTTGCTTTGTCAACCTCAGCAGATTTTCGATCGAAGCGAGAGTAAACGGTGGTGTCGTCAGTGTACATGCCTACTTGGGAACTTATTTCATCGTGGAGATCGTTAATGTAGATCAGAAAAAGTGTAGGACCTAGAATAGAGCCTTGAGGGACACCTGCGTTCGTATGGTAATTTTGGGCGGCATGTCCGTTCAATACTACCTTCATTGTGCAATTTGAGAGGAATGACTGGATTGAGAGGAATGACTGGAGGTCAAACAATTGTCAAGTTATACCATAGTTCCGCAGCGTGCGTAGAAGGCCAGCATGCCAGACTCTGTCAAACGCTCTGGAAATATCCAGCGCAATAGTTCGAGCTTCGCCATTCTTGTCGAAAGCCTGGTATATATACTCAATGATGGTCGTTAGCATATCAGCAGTAGACCTGGTGAAGCAGAAACCATACTGTTTGTCCCAGAAGAGTCTGTGGGCTGTGAGATGCTGAACCACCTCGTCGTTGATAATGGCTTCGAACACTTTGCCGAAGATCGGTAGAAGACTGATAGGGCGGTAATTAAGGGGGTCCGTTATATATATATTTTTTTCAAAAACTATATATCTTTATAGATATATTATCTTTATATTATATATATCTTCAGAGACTATATATGTATGGTTAGAAAAATATAATTTTAGAAAATACATATCTTCAGAAATTATATAATAATAGAAAAGTATATGTCTAAAAAACATACACATTTAGAAAAATATGTTTAGAAATTATATATCTGTAGAAATAAATATGTTAAACATATATATATATATATAATTTTCTCACAGATATCTTTAGAAAAAATATAAAAATATACATATTTTGACAAATATATATCTGTAAAAAATATATATCGTTAGAAAGTAATTATATCTTTAGAAAAATATACATCTTTAGAAAATATATATAATTACCAAAATATATATTTAGAAATTCTATTTCTTTAGATAAACATACATCTTTAAAAATATATACGTTTAGAAATTATATCTTATAAAAATAATACATCTTTAAGAAAATATATGTTTATGTTTCACGGCCATCTAATTATCAGATAAATTTTTACTTTTCTTTGTGTCGGCATAACTTTTATATAAGCCTCTGAAATGACGGAAATATTTTATTATTTTGCTTAGGATTCATGTTGTAGAGTAATTTTAATTCTGACCTTTTGTTTATTCATTTTATTTACTTGCTTGATATGATTTTTCACACCACTGTTAGCTTTTGTCAGTTTTACTGTTTTCTCTTTTGAATAAAGTATATAAAATTTAGGCTATACCTTATTATGTGTTGAATCGTAACGTGGTTAGAGGCAGCCGTACAGACGCTGATTTTAAGAGCATTAGCAGTAGCAATAGAACCGCGATTGTGCACTCAGCGGTTTAATTAATTCGCTAACACCCTGATGTCGGTTAACCTGATTCCAGATCATTACCTCGAGCTCATTCATTCTCGTATTAAAGTTTGTTTTTTAATATTTTTTTTTTGCAGTTGAAAAGTATTAGCACTTTCTATATTTTTAAACGGTGTATCTTCATATTTGTTTTCTTTCTTATTCAACACCTGTATGAAATTCAGATTTCTCAACACGTACGCTATCACGCGTATGAACTAGATTTGCAGATGATGGTTGATTGTAGACATAATACTAGCAACCAAATTTTGAAGCAGGCACTCATATCGAAAATTCGATTTGATTGAGTTTATTGTGTTAAAGCAAAATAAAATCACAGCTTCACAATATAAAGCAGATACAAAAATAGCATGATGTCAATCATGGCTTTCCAGAAATTCTAATTTTTTTTTTATTGTTTGTAAAGTTTTGCGACTACTTTCGCAGAAATACTAGAGAAACATCCCGTTGTCTTCTCTAAATAGTATGTAGGTAAGACGAAAATGGCAAACCCTTTCATGTTGATATTCTTGTATTATTTCTAAATATTAATCAAATCTTGATTAGTATAGATGTTATTATAGACACAACTTTTCGACCCAGTTTCTGCTGGTCATCATCAGTAGTATATTCTTCTTCTATGTTCATGGTTCGTTCAGGTCGTAGGAAATCATGGCCTTCCACGTTTCCTATTCCTGGTTGATCACTTTCTCTTGTGAGCGCACCGTCTCTTGTGAAACCACGCAACCCCCGTTCTGTCATCTACCTGCTCAGGCCTTTCAAATATATTATCCACTGCTTTCCTCTGTCTCTTTTTCCCTCTAGCTGGCCTGTTTGTATCAGGTTCTTCAAGCCACCTTCCTTATGGCATGTCCCAGAAATTTTCGTTGACTCTTCTTGATGCTCAATATTACTTTCCTTTTTGTTTCTATCCTTTGACTGAGAGGGAATATCTGTTGATTATTGCTATATTGCTAGATGGTGATAACAAATATAGCTACCAAAATAAGAAGAATAGTTCAAAATAATAAAGTAATACTGACAATTACACATCTCAGAAATAAAATACTAAAATATGAAAAGCAGTACGAACCCTTGAACATAACCAAATATCAAAACCATTGAATACCAAATTTTCAAAAACTTACTACTAAAAGTGGATATAGAAGTTGGTTAATCATGTATTGCTGTCATTTAGTGCTCATGAGTTCGATTCTTTGATCTTGGAATTTAAGCGCAACATCTAATTGGAAACGAAGTCTCATGAATATACACTTGAAATGACCAGATGTAACCGTAAGTTTTATGCCAACAGTTTCTTTTCTAGAATTTCCCGTTTGTGAAACTAACTTCCGGTTGCATGCTTTCCAGTCAGTTTGGATTTTCAAAAATTTAAATGCAGCTTCCATTGTTTATCTACGGTTTATTCTTCTTTTGTTCTCGTACTTCGATGTTTCTCACCACTTTTTTAAACGGTGTATCTGTTTTTCTTTTTTTTTTATTTCTTCACACTCAGTAATTCATTATATCTTAGTAATACTGAATACTGGACAATATCATCAAAGATGACGGAAAAACTTGAAGCAACTGAAATGTGGTTCTACAGAAAGATGCTGCGAACATCATTCATTGAGCATGTGAGCAATGATGAAATTTTGGAAATGATGGAAACGAAAAGGAAATTAATACTCAGTATCAGAGAGAGACAGCTGAAATTCCTGGGACATGCAATGAGGAAGAAGGGCTTCGAGAACCTGATACTAACAGGCCAGATAGAGGGAAAAAGAGACAGGGGAAAGCAACAGATAACATATTTGAAGGACCTAATCAGGTGGATGATGGAACGAGGTTTGCATGGGGCAACACGAGAAGGCGTGCAAAGAGCCACCAGGGATAGGGAGACGTGGAAAGCCATGATTGCCTACGTCCTTAAAGGACAGGTCACATAGAAGAAGAATGTTCCTGCCTTGCATGGGTTGAAATGATTTAAAAGTTATTTCTGGGCAGTTTTAGGCAAACATGGCTCTCTACAACTTTCTATCTCGTGTGATCTTTGACAGTTTTTCTCTCTTCCGCTACCCAATTCCACTATCCATTCCCACAATCTTATCAGTTACGTGGTTCATTATCTTTCCCTATCTCTCTTGCCTTCAATATGTAATGTGAAAGTTACGTTTACTAAGTCTTTCATCATTAAATGTTTAGGGAATTTCAGTTGTCTTTTCCCGCTTCTAAGTATTAGTTCTTCCTGTTGTCATTTTCTTTAAGACTTTCTTGTTTATAAAGGCACCTGTCCGATTGGGTAGAGTATTTTTAAAATATATTCTTCTTTATGCCGCGTCTTTTCAAGACATCGGCAATCATGGCTATCTTGTGTGGCTCTTGGCAGTTTTTCTCGTTTTACTAGGGCTCCCGACCTTGTTCCATTATCCACTTTCGCATTCAATGAGACGCGGTCTTATATCTCACTATAGTATTCCGGCATGCGGAAGCGATCCCAGCCGGTGGTACTTTTGAAGACATGACAAAACCATTCCATATGTTAGCCTATGCGTTGTGAGAAAAATTACCTTGTTTGTTTGCGAGTACAATGTCTGAAATTGTCGTGACGATTGTGTTGAACGTACTGACTTTATTCAAACTGTTGATCACGCCAAATAATGCACACTCTCTCAGAAACTTGACTAACGTCTGCTGTGCATAAGTACAGGTTGGTTCTGTTCAACAAACAAGATTGTGCCTTAGAAGGCGTTTGTAACAGGGAACCACCCTAGAACACGGGTGTGTTCGGAAACGATAAAACCCTAATTATTTATTTTTATTTTTATTTCTATTTTAGATTTTTAATTTCAGGTATATAACGATTGTCTTGAGATTTTCATGAAAAGAGAAAGGAGACATTATGTTCTTGTGTGTCCAGAACACTACGCTAAAAATTGTGAAAAATTCAACAATGATTACAAATCGATGAAATAATATGAGAAGATTGGCCCAATAAAAACGGGAAAATAATTCTTATCGAGTAGGTACATGAAATTTGTCTTTAATTGCCAAAATTCTGAAACCCATAATAGAGTCTTCTTCCAAGTTTCCTCTTTCTTATCCCCAGTCTGCTTTATATTAACAATCTGCACGAGGCCATTCTCAGATCACCAGTATATATATATGCAGAAGATACCAGTTTATGACTGCACCTCCGAAAATTTAGATAACCAGAGCATGGCTGCTAATTTCTATATGATCTAGCTGCAAGAGCTCAATAGGGAAACAACTGGCTTGTAACATGTAGTCAGTCAGTTAAGTGCCATACATGAAACACGCTTGGGCAATCATGTCTCGAAAGAGACATGACTGACTGGGCAGAAGATTATCCCACAGTAGGTTGCCATTGCTTTCTGTGGTAGACTGGTTGCCAGCCAAGGCTATAGAATCCAATCTGTCCTGTTATTTAACCCATAACTGGAAGGAAGAGACAGACTAATACCTTTTCAAAGGGTATTTGCGCGTAAGTGAATTCAACTGGAATTCGAACTCGGCTTCCCAATTTCTCGTTCCGAGTGCTTCTAAAACAAATCTATCATTGTCTGGTAATCCATGAGTTCGTTCTGATTGCTTTGTACTCTCAATGGATCTTCTTTTTAAAATGTGTAATTGGATTGAAGCTCATTCCAAACTTCAAGTTGTACTCATATATGCGATCCATCGTAAATGATGCTGACAAAATGGTCGGTTTCTTGTAATTCTTCTGAAATTAACTGGTTTCTTCTCTCATGCTCTGTCTTTACAAGAGTCAGATTAGACAGAACTGGGTATTATATATGGCCTGGAGGTGCCCAAACCTTAATTTCTCGCTATGTCATAGTTCAGACGCGTTTGTGTGGCATTGTAAGAAAAGAATCCTTTTAAAATTATACTCTTTTTTTTTCTATTGGCAAAACATTGCAAGCGTATCGTTATTTTTATGATAAATATTCTGACTAGCAATACGTTTTTGTTTTTCAAGTCCAATTCTTTACAATAAAGACACGCCATGCTATGTACAAAAAATAGAACTATCATAACCTTCGCATTTCAAGGTAAATATTCTGACTAGCAATACATTTTTGTTTTTCAAGTCCAATTCTTTACAATAAAGACACGCCATGCTATGTACAAAAAATAGAACTATAACCTTCGTATTTCAAGGTAAATATTCTGACTAGCAATACGTTTTTGTTTTTCAAGTCCAATTCTTTACAATAAAGACACGCCATGCTATGTACAAAAAATAGAACTATCATAACCTTCGCATTTCAAGGTAAATATTCTGACTAGCAATACGTTTTTGTTTTTCAAGTCCAATTCTTTACAATAAAGACACGCCATGCTATGTACAAAAAATAGAACTATCATAACCTTCGCATTTCAAGGTAAATATTCTGACTAGCAATACGTTTTTGTTTTTCAAGTCCAATTCTTTACAATAAAGACACGCCATGCTATGTACAAAAAATAGAACTATCATAACCTTCACCTGGTAAGGCAATTCTAATCAGACAGATATTCCTCAAGAACCGCTAGTCTATGGCACGTACTTCCGAGAGGATGCTTCTCCGTTCGATAATATTCCTAACCACCTGAAGTATAGACTCAACCATTATATATTCTACATGATGGTTGTATAACTAGTGACAGGGTTATAGTATGGGTCCTAGAAATAGTTTATGGTATAGACGAGGTTGATAATAAATAAGTAAAAACCAGGTTTTATTAACTAAAACATCATTTTTATTTTTATTTTTTACTCCATGAGATTACATCTTTTAATATTAACAGAATATTTTAGTTTTTAAAATTTCTTCATGTGTAGTGCAAAGTCACGAGATGTTAAAATGAAAGGAATTCAACTGTTTTCTTTGAAATTTTTATTATGTATGTTAGTCTGTTTTAGTATCATTTCCATAAGTAAAGATGAGATTGGGAAAATCCTGGGCGCAAATTGATGTTTTGGTAGTACTGGATAGCGGCGATCTCGGGAACTTTTCTTCTGAATAAATTGTTTACTCTTTTTATTAGTGTGGCATTTTTAAAATCGGAATTGTGGTTGAATTTATTTCTGTGAATCACTAATGCATTTGTTAGATTATTATTAGTGATGTCTCTTTTCTGTTCATATATACGTTTTTTTAGATTGCTACTTGTTTCTCCGATGTAGATGGAGGAACAATCCAGGCAATTTATTCGGTATACACCTGCTTGTTCGTCATTTTGATTTCGGTTAATTTTAGATCTGATAGGGTCCATAATATTTTTCGAAGTAGTTGTTACTGTGTATTATTAATATCTCGTGACTTTGCACGACACATGAAGAAATTCTAAAAACTAAAATATTCTGTTAATCTTTTGAAATGATTTGTGAGCATCTTTTTAATATATGTGAATGATTATCATTTCTGTCCTTTTTGCATTTTATCTTTGATATATTTCTTGTGTAAGTCATTTGTGTGTTGATTTAATCTCCAACGGCTGACACGAAAGCCACACTTCCGGTGGACAAACTGGGACGAACTGCTATGCACGTATTCACTATTATTTTTATACTTATTTAATGCCTACGCGTTTCTGACTTGTTTTGACGGGAATATTAATCATTGGTTGATTTTTGAATGATGTCGGTTTAACAAATAAACTATGTCCGGGTTATAATCTAGGTTACCAGAATAAATAGAGTGAACTTCAGGTACCAAAGGAGGGAGAAATCACGTAGCTTCCTACGAGATTTACAAGTCAAAACAATGGCGTCACCGATAGGATTTATAACAATGCTCGACAATCCGGGGCATGTGGAGACGTGGATTAGATGCTTTGCATCGCTGGCCGGGATAAAGAAACTGAGGAGAACAAAACGAGATTATGGATATGAAACTCGTAACATCAGAAAGTGAAGCAATAAAGAAAATTTCGACGATGACATACCCGAAAAACTTAGAAGAAATCGTCGAAATAATAAGAAAGAATAGTAGACAAAAAAGAAAGTTGGACATCGCTGTAAGAACAAAGCTTTTTGAGACGAGACAACAACCGAATGAGTCAATCGTATAATTTTTAGACCGATAAAAAGAAAAAGCAAAACACTGGGAATTCGAAAAGCTTGGTAGTGGTTAAATGACTGCAAAAGATGTGCTGATCCAGTTACGCATGCAAGAAGGCATTCATGACTTCTCATTTAAGCATAACATATTGGAAAGGCTGCAAGGTGTTAATTTGAATTTAGAAACCAGTATAGAATTCGTGCAGCAGCTAGGAAGGCGGGAGGGAGGGAAAGAGAGATAGATAGATAGATAGATAGATAGATAGATAGATAGATAGATAGATAGATAGATAGATAGATAGATAGATAGATAGATATAGATATAGACAGAGAGATATAGATAGATAGATAGAGAGATATAGATAGATAGAGTGATATAGATAGATAGAGAGATATAGATAGAGTGATATAGATAGATAGAGAGATATAGATAGATAGAGTGATATAGATAGATAGAGAGATATAGATAGAGATAGATAGATAGATAGATAGATAGAGATATAGATAGAGAGATATAGATAGATAGAGAGATATAGATAGATATATAGATAGAGAGATATAGATAGATAGAGAGATATAGATAGATATATAGATAGAGAGATATAGATAGATAGATAGAGAGAGAGAGAGATAGATAGATAGATAGATAGAGAGAGATATAGATAGATAGAGAGATAGATAGATATAGATAGAGATAGATAGATAGAGAGAGAGAGATATAAATAGAGAGAGATAGATAGATAGAGAGAGATATATAAATAGATAGAGAGAGATAAATAGATAGAGAGAGATAAATAGATAGAGAGGTATATATAAATAGAGATAGATAGATAGATAGATAGATAGATAGATAGATAGAGAGAGAGAGAGATATATAAATAGATATAGATAGATAGATAGATAGATAGATAGATAGATAGATAGATAGATAGATAGATAGACCACAATGAAAAACGAACTTCAGTGGAATTACTGTGGTGAACAGCATGTAAGAAAAAATCCAACTTTCGGTAAAACACCCCTAATCAGTACAAAACAAAAACATAAATAAAGATTGCTTTTTTTAAAAATTTCTTTTTTAATCATTTCACCCCAAGCAAGGCATTCCATTGCTACTATTGCGCAAGGGGTTATATAGGGGAAGGTAAATAGAAAGAGTGGTTAGATATAAGAAATAAGAGAAGGAGGGTGATAGACGGATAAGGATACCGAGGATGAGGGTTGGGTAGATGGGAAGAGTGTTTGAGAGAATGGATGCGAGTTCGTGTGTTAGGAGGTGTCTATTGACCTTACATTTAAACTCCTGGAGATTGTAGCTGTCGGGGAAGCAATCATATGGAAGGGAATTCCACAGGCGGTAAGTGCGAGAAAAGAAGCAGTTGAAGTAGCAATTGAGGTTACATTTTATCGGTTTCACTGTAAAAGAGTGGGACCTAGTTGCTAATCTAGTATCTCGTGCAAATTCGTACCTAGGGAGCACCAGTGATCTAAGTTCATCGGAGCAGAAGCCGTGAAAGTTTTTAGAAGGTATGTAAATAGAAAAGAAAAGTTGAAGAAATTGAAGATACGCAAATTGTTACAGAAAAGGCGGAAATATTCACAGTAAATGCATCGACGAAAAGCAAGAAAGGAGTAAAAATAAATGCAAAGTATTTTCAATTGCAGGTTAATACTGGCAGTGACGTTATGATAATTCCGATGAATTTTTGGCAGGATATTGGAAAACCTAGGCTAAAAAAGTCTATTTTACAATTAAAACAATTCGATATAACCACAAAGCATTGGGCACGTTTAAAGGAACATTCGAAACGAAGAATCGTTTCGAAATCATATCAATAACAGTAGTAGTGTGGTGATACCGACCGAGCAAAAGCGATGGACCGGATGTTTGCACTCTCACGACCAAAAAGCAAATGACCAAAAGTAGTCGGTGCGCAGCCGGATCGACGCTGATGTTCCGGTTGACAACTAAAAATTAATTAAATATTAAATTCCAGTTCGCGAGCCTACTCGAATTTTATTTATCGGCCAATGGGAAGCTCAGAATCAAATACGGATGTGAATTCCCAAATGATCTGCTGCGAACCAAAAAGGAGATATAAAGAGCTGATACAGAAAAGCAGACAGAAAGACAGACAGACCCACACGGACTGACTCGAGAGAAACGAGAGTAATTAGTATCTCCTTTGACCAAGTCAAGTGGCTTACTATTCTCGCCTCCCTTACATCTCTTTCCCTTCTTCGCTGTCTCAGAACTACTTACTGACCTAAGGAGCGGATACATCAAAGACATTCCTTACAACGCTCCCACATACCTAAGTATTAATTGTCTTTTCAGCATTTTATTGACAGGAACATTTTAACGTTCGTTGGACCCATATTTAAAAGATTACTTTAATTGTAAAACCTTAATTGATATGTGTATATATAAAATGTTATTTCTCAACTCAATTTGCTTTTCTTGACTTATAATCATTTTATGACTTATAGTGGGCTATCTACAACGAGGCCAAATTCTGTCAATCTGCAACAATGTACAACGACTCTCCTAAAGAACGCCTACCCACTATAGTATCATGTACGAAAGTTTTCTGGGAATAGACGTGTTACGAGTCGATACATAAAAATTGAAGAATGCGATGAAATCTGCAGAACAAAAAATAGGATTACTAATAGATTATAAAGCGAACATTTGTTTGAAGCAGAATCATTATCCAAGATATATCAAATCAAATAATTTGTCGATAAATATTTGCAGAGGTAGCAAAGTTAAAAAGAATGATTCAGCAATGCATTTTGAAAAATGTCACTCATGTAGGGAAAAATTGGGCTTCACAAATAGCTGTCATTAAAAAAATGACGGAGACGTTAAAATATGCGGCGATTACATAATTGGGCTGAACCATGAGATATGTTCAAATTCATTTCCTTTTACAAGTATCGAAACCGCGAGTCATGAATCATAAAAAATAAAGAATTTTACAAAGATTGGAATTAAAATTAGCATATAAACAAATTGAAATAGATGACAAATTTAAGGAGGTTATTACAATAGATACACCGTTGGGATTATTAAGGGTGACTCGCCTACCTATTTTAGTTAAAATGGCAAGTCATAATTTTTAGAGAGCTATCGAGAAGATCTTATAAAGAAAAGTGAAGAACATTGATATATGCGGGGGAGGTCGCAACAAGGACGAATTAAAGCGTAAAACAGAACAACCCATACGGAAATTAAATCAGGCAGGCCTGACGATAAACAGAGACAAATGCGAGCTAGACTGTGAAAAATTATCCTATTTAGCATATCAAATACCTAGAGAAGAAATATCCCCTGACAAGAGGTTGACAAACAAAGTTGCGAATGTAGTGGAGTCTACGAACAAGAAAGAATTGGTATCTTTCTTAGGATTATTTAATTTTTACAGCAGATATCTTACTAGATATAGCGATCTCTTTCGGCCATTTGAAAAGTGCGTAAAATACATGGAATTTACATTGACTCAGAAGCAAAGTAATGCTTTCGTAATATTAGAAAATGCTTTGATAAAGAAGCCGGTAATAAAAATCTTTGACTAGAGAAAATAAGTTTAACGACTGACGCAAGTGAATATGCCATAGCGGCCATTGTATCACAAGAGGGTCACCCAATCCTGTATCTTTCCAGAAAATTGTCGTCAACAGAATGTAATTATTCTAATATAGAAAGGGAAGAATTAGTCATAATCTGGAGCATGAAGAGAGCACAGAATTTCTTGTTTGGAAAAAGTTCCAGTTAAAATCAGATCCCAAGCTCTTGGAATTCTTATTCAATCCGAGAAAGGAGTTATCAAAAGTAACGTTATCAAGAAGGTAGACAATTAAAATCATGGCGTTTAATTTTGACATTATGTATGTTAAAGGAAGCACCATTTCTCATGTGGATGCATTATCAAGAATGAGATTTCAGAATGAAAATAGAAAGAAACGGGAAAATTTGGACGTACTTTGCCGTTATACAATATATATATATTTATATGTATTGTATTGTAGCGGCATTCACCCAGGACGGGTTGAGCCGGCATCCCCAAGAACATTTGAAGCGTCTCTCCCAGCGGCGGCCCACGATCGGCGATCTTGAGCCAGCTCCACTCGTAGCTTGAGTATAACTGTGAGAGACATTAATAATCATAATCATAATCATAAGGGATGATTCAAGGAGAAAAAGCGGATGGTGTGGTAGGGTCCCCAGCCCTACTCCGCAGTGACGACGAGGACTTGCCGCAGGTTACCCGCAGACGCAGAGGTCACCGCCACCAGGGGCCGCCGGATGCCGGAACAGACGCGATCTGGATTTGCAGGGAGCATTGAACGGTTTTAAAGCGCCGAACACTCGCTTTCACACCCTTGCCCGTTTAGTGGAGCCAGTGCCGCGACGTGGACGCAGGGTAGGGAGTTTGTGCGGCAGAGGTGTAAAATTACACTAGCCATCAGGAGTCATTTTATAAGAACAGTGGGAGCTCACCCCGCTGCCCAACTCCCGGCGTACCGCACCATTCAGCACCGGGAATTATACAATGGGGAAAAACGGACGTATTATGCCGTAAAACACCTAGCATAGAAACCCGACCAGACCCGATACTGAGCAAAATACTATAGTGCACGACAAAAAATGTGTGGAGTAACTGAATTATAGCGGAAATAATTTTCAAGGAAGCGAGACAAAGCTTAATGGTAGAGAAAGGCATCATATGCAATGCAGACTCAATAGTGTCTCCCGAAATTAATTAAAAGTGTGTATCATGATATACATTGCGGCTTCGCAACGACGCAAAAAAGATTAATACTGCGAAGCTTGATGGCCAGGATATTCTAAAAATATTGAAGAACACATAAAAAGATGCTCTAAATGTACTGAAATTAAAACATTTAAACAAACCAAATTATTCACATGGCTTAAAGAAGCGGAGCGATGGGTAAGGGACCACATGGACCATGGCCACGTTAGAAATATTAGTTTATTTTTAATCTTAGTAAACTCATTCTCGATTTGGCTTGAAGGAATGAAGGTGAGAGCTAGGAAACCTGCCAACGGGAAACATTTATTGATAACAGTATTTGCAAGAAACTGTACTTAAGACCCTTGTCACCAACAACGCGCCGGAATTCTGCGATGAAAATTTAGTGTCTTGGTTAAAAAAGGAAAAGATGTATACCATATAAATGTATAGTTATCAGCAAAAAGAAGAATCCAAAATGCCAACTACAGGTCGGAAATTTAAATACCTTGGAAGTGTTCTGACAGAGGATGGAAAGTGCGACATTGGGATTCAAAGATACATTAGCATGGCCAAGAATGCATTTCAAAAGCTAGGAAAATCTTATTGGAAACAAAGACAATGGTGCTGGATTTATATGTGATATCTGTATTTCTGTATGGAAGTGAATGTTGGACGGTCTCATCAAGGATGAGGGAGAAGCTAGAGGCAGCAGAAATGCTGAGGATACCATGAACTGAGCTCGTGAGCAACGATGAAGTGTTGAGGAGGATGCAAACGAGAAAAACTCATACTTAACATCTACAAGAAACGAATGAGATTCCTGGGACGCATAATGAGAAAAGAGGGTCTGGAGAATCTAATACTCACAGGACAGATAGAGGGAAAGAGAGAAAGAGGAAAGGCAGCGAGAGACCTACTTGATAGGTATGAGTAAATGGATAGCAGAGAGGGGTTTGGGAGAGATACCAAGAAGAAAAATACTGAGAGCAACAAGAGACAGAGTCAAGAGGAAGTCCATGATCGCCTACGTTCTGAAAGGGCAAAACACATGAAGAAAATACGATATAAAACGCCGCCCTATTGGCCACAATCGCGAAAAAAAATGGTTCAAACAGTCAAAATTGGACAAAAGGAGTTTTCACATTTTAACAAGAATATGGAGGCATATCTCATTAATTTACTTTTAAGCCGTCGAACGATTCCTCATGCAGATTCAAAAAAGTGCAGCTAGTGTTTGCTCACGTTGATCAATTTAGAACCAGGTTCGAGTCTGAAGACGTAGAAATGCGAAACGATTATCAAGAGGAGACAGATAGGGAAACCAAAACAGAAAAGATCATGGAGGAAAGTGGAAATTATTGAATAGATCTAGAATAGGAAGATGAATCTAGAAACGAGATCCATTAAAGAGGACACACAAAAACAAAAAAACAGATGAGCGATGCAAACCATCCAAAATATTCAGAAGAAGCGATCGAGCAACTACTCGCATCAAACCTCGCAGGTTCAAGAAGACGTATAAACAGAGTGAACCTCAGGCACCAGAAGAGGGAGAAATCACATCTTTCTACGAAATTTACACATCGCGATAGTAATAAAGGTATGTCAGATTAAAAATAAAATAGATTAATTCTTTAGAAATCGCTTTGTTAGATCATTTCAGGAACTCCGAACGAGTAAATTGTATGTTAAAGGCAAATAAAAAGTTGCTTGATTGTGAAATCGAGCAGTTTAATCACGTCGAATGTAATGTCGATTTCTCCTGCAAACACGAGCACAAAGTATAATCTTGCCGGAGACTGTATTTTCTTTAATAAGTTTTCTCAGATGTGCAGGCCGGTAGACGAAATAAAATCAAATATTAACTGATTAAAATAAACGGAGCCTCAACTCAAATACGAGTATCCATAGAAAAAATGTCTAAAGCAATGGGAATATAAGGAATTAAAAAATAAAATCTATTAATTCTTTATAAGTATTGACATATCCAGAAAAATAATAATTTAGTTACTAAACATTTTATCGAGAAAACATTGATGTGTCAATTACTGCTTATAAACTGGCCGTAAGTTAAGGTAGGACTCACGCAGAATAGTATTGAAAACGATAGAAATTTTAATTTATTCTGAGCTTGACTTAATTCTCTTGGCAAGAAAACTTAAAGAGAAAGAATTAAATATTCAAGTGATAATTTGTAGGTCATCGTTAATGTAATGGAAAATCTTCTGCTAACAAGGATCTGTAAGTTTGTTAAGCGCTGAAGATCGATGATATTATTTCAAATGGTGGAAAATGTCTCGGAATCGATTAGACGCATGCTGATCTTTTGAATTTGAAAATCAAGAATTGTTCAAGCTAAGGAATAAAAATGTCGACTAAGAGATCGGGTGAAAGGTGGAAGCTGCTTTTAGTCTTTAAATTTACTCTTAATAATGAAGAATACACTGGGCGTTAAAGAGTGTGACAATTTACGATACAACTCTTAATATTATCAATTTTTATGAGCTTATCTAACAGAAGCTTCTCCTTGAAAATATAAAATGAGCAATATCTAAGAAGATCAGTTTTATTAAATAAACAGCTTTTTAGTTATTGTGACACGATAACTAGGCGTATATTAAGGTGGATTTGTAAAATATGTATTTTATTATGATAGATTAAAATAGAAAATGGTTAAGAATATAAAAATAGTTTAAAAACATGTGTTTCGTTTGACAAAAGTGAAAAAAAAGAGGAAAAAATAAATAACTACAAGCTTTTTTTTATGAGGAAAATTGTGGAAGAGAAAAAGGTATCAGATTACTGTTAAATCCTACCAGTCTTCCGGTAAATATTTGACTAAGTGATTTAATGTGATAAGCGATTAAGTTCAGGAAATAGATTTTTGAATGACCAGGTCAAAAACTGTCTTTACTGTATCTTGACCACACATTAAGAAAAAATATAATAGAATTTTTCCTTTCTCCAGGCAATAAAAAACGCCTGGTTACGGGTAAGGTGTCAGGGCTATAAAAAACATCCGGCGAAAGCTTTTTTAAGATAAAAGGTTAAAAACCCCTGGAAAATACTTGGAGGCTTAGTGCAGACATCCCGTTTACACATCAAAGGAAGCAAAATTTAAGTACCTTGAAATTTTTGACTTACAGTCGCCAATGCTTATCTTTTAGTTTTCTTTTAGCCTGGGGGTCTCTAGTCACTTCCGGATTGTTTTAAATAAATACAGGTGATTTTTCCGAGCCGATCAGTCAGTTAAGTTAACTTAGTCAGTTAGTTGAGTGAGTAGAAACTCCGTTCGTTTTGAGTCGGTCGGTTCGGCATTTGATCTCCATTAATTAGACTTAGAGTTGTGTGTCACATTCGCCTGCCCCAACCGAAAAGACTAACTCTAAACGAAATAAAGCATCGTTTTAACTCATCCAAGTTGTGGAAGTTCGTTCCTTATAGTTTAATCTTGTACCCCCAGTTTGAGGCTCCGACGTTTTTAACAAACTCTCGGCAACATCATAGCGTGGAGAACAGCCGCCGGAGAAACTGTTCGGACCGTCCCCTGGGGTGTTACAATTGGTGCCGTGACCAGGATTTGGAACCCACGGAAGTGCTACTGGATGCTAAGTTTTGATCTCAACGAACCGACGCGACTGGACGAAGCAAGACGAACGGAGAAAGGAAATCGAAGAAAGAATCACTCTAACAACCAAATTCTAACTGCTTGGTATAAGCTTAAAAAAAAACAAAAAACAAGAAACAAAGAAAGAAAAGGGAACCCGTTATCAACAACCACCGTAAGGTAAGCAGAATTATTTACTCCCTTTTTGTCTGGCCAAAATTCTCGCAGGCAGAAGAACGGTTGGAACTAATGGCCGTACGATCGGTGATCAAAAAAGAAAAGAAAAGGGACAATGAATTGTTTAAGAAAAAAGGTGTGAGTACTTTGAGAGAAAATAGTATAAATTTTGAAAAGAAAGAAAAAGAAAAAGAGAGATAGAAACAACGCGAACGGTGTGACAAAAAAAAAAAAGGAAACAAAGAAAGTAAAGGGAACCCGTAATCAACGATCGGAAAAAAGGGGACAATGAATTGATTAAGAAAAAAAATGTGTGAGTACTTTGAGAGAAAAAAGTATAAATTTTGAAAAGAAAGAAAAAGAAAAAGAGAGATAGAGACAACTTAAACGGTCTGAATAGGTACTGACAACAAAGAAAAAGAGAAGAATGAAAAAAAAAAGGATGATGATGAAAAAAATATTTTTGAGAAAAACAGAAAGAAACATTTATTTACTTGTTTTGTTGTTGTTTTGTTTGAAAAAAAGGATGATGATGATGAAAAAAATATTTTTGGGAAAAACAGAAAGAAGCGTTTTAGAAACATTTATTTACTTTTTTTGTTGTTTTGTTTAAAAGAGAAAAAGAAAGAAAAGAAAATGGAATATGATAATGAGAAAAAGGTGTGTACTAAAAAAAAGAAAAACAAATAAAAAAATAAGAGGAAGGGAGAGAGAGAGAGAGAGAGCAAGAAACAACTGTGCGTGTAAAAAAATGAATTGATTAAAAAAATTGTGTGAGTATTTTGAGATAAAATGTATGAATTTTGAAAAGAAAGTAAAAGAAAAAGAGAGATAGAAACAACGCAAACGGTGTGAAAAAAAGAGAATGATGAAAAAGGACTGTTTGAAAAAGAAGGGGTGAAAGAATAGTATGAGTTATTACTTAAAAAAGCATTATTTGTGAAAAAAAATGACAGAGAAAAACTAAGTGGGTGTGTACAACAACGACAAAAATGTTTTGAAAAAGAAAAAAAAAAAGAAAAAATGAAAAAAATAAGAGAGAGAGAGAGAGAGAGAGAGAGAGAGAGAGAGAGCAAGAAACAACTGTGCGTATAAAAAACATGAATTGATTAAAAATGCGTGAGTATTTTGAGATAAAAAGTATGAATTTTGAAAAGAAAGTAAAAGAAAAAGAGAGATAGAAACAACGCAAACGGTGTGAGAAAAAAGTGAAGAATGAAAAAGAACTGTTTGAAAAAAAAAGGGTGTGTTATTACTTAAAAAAGCACTATTTGTGAAAAAAAATGACAGAGAAAAAACAAAAAAACATTTTAGAAATATTTATTTACTTTTTTAGTGTTTTATTTAAAAGATAAAAAAGAAAGAAAGGAAAATGGAATATGTTTGGTTGAAAAAGAGACTGATAAGGAGAAAAAGGTGTGTACAAAAAATGGAAAAATAAGAGGAAAGGAGAGAGAGAGCAAGAAACAACTGTGCGGGTAAAAAAAAAAAAAAGAAAATGAATTGATGAAAAAAATGTGAGAGTGTTTTGAGTTAAAAAGTATGAATTTCGAAAAGAAAGTAAAAGAAAAAGAGAGATAGAAACAACGCAAACGATGAGGAAAAAAAGAGAAAAATGAAAAAAGACTGTTAAAAAAATAAAAGAGGTAAAAGAATAGTGTGTGTTATTACTTAAAAAAAGCACTATTTGTGAAAAAAAATGAGAGAGAGAAAAACTAAGTGGGTGTGTACAACAACGACAAAAATATGTTTTGAAAAAGAAAAAAAAGAATGATGGTGATGAAAATAAAATTTGAGAAAAACAGAAACATTTTAGAAACATTTATTTACTTTTTTTTGTTGTTTTGTTTGAAAGAAAAAAAAGGATGATTATAATGAAAAAAATATTTTTGAGAAAAACAGAAAGAAACATTTTAGGAATATTTATTTACTTTTTTTATTGTTTTGCTTAAAAGAAAAAAGAGAAAGCAGGGAAAATGGAATATGTTTGGAGAACTTTAAATAGTTAAAAGAGACTGATAATGGGAAGCAGTTACATCGATCCTATATTCATGCAGTAGACTTGCTCAAAGTTATGATAATTTTGTCACCTTGTGTTAATTTTTAAAAATTTTTTTTCTTTGGGGGAGAGGGTGGAAACACCCCTCTCTTGAATTTATTGTGTAGACTATGCTTCAATCATTTTGTCGGGCGCCATTGACCCCATTGGAAGGGGACGTCCTCAGCAAACTTCCATCATGACAAGGTTTCATAGGGGGGATGCAGGAAGGTCCAGAAACTTGTGGCTTATCGTTTGAGCTGGAAAATGGTAACAGGAGATGAATTGACAAAGAGTAGAATCTCTTTCAGGAATAAAAGGGAATGGAAGTAAATCGGAAAGCAAAACACTAAGTTGAAAAGGGTGTTCGTTAACGAAGAATTGACCTTCATACGTAGTGATAAACCAACTGCGTGGATTTATTGATGCCACCAGCTACGAAAACAAAATTGAGGAATTGGTTGTGGAAATAAAAAGAAAAATGAGTTGAGGAAATACAAAGAAATGGTATTGATTAATAAGAAATTTCATAATTGAGGGTTGCGGAGAAGAGAAGAATATCCCTGTGGAATCAAAATAATTTTTGTGGTGATGGCGTGCCGACATGAAGAAGCATCGTGTCATGATTTTTTTGTTTATTGTAATTTATTAACATAAATGACAAGATCCGTTGGGGGATCCGTTGTGACACGATACCTAGGCGTATATTAAGGTGGATTTGTAAAATATGTATTTTATTATGATAGATTAAAATAGAAAATGGTTAAGAATATAAAAATAGTTTAAAAACATCTGTTTCGTTTGACAAAAGTGAAAAAGAAGAGGAAAAAATAAATAACTAAACGCTTTTTCTTTTATGAAGAAAATTGTGGAAGAGAAAAGGTTATCAGATTATTGTTAAATCCTACCAGTCTTCCGGTAAATATTTGACTAAGTGATTTAATGTGATAAGCGATTAAGTTCAGGAAATAGATTTTTAAATGACCAGGTCAAAAACTGTCTTTACTGTATCTTGACCACACATTAAGAAAAAATATAATAGAATTTTTCCTTTCTCCAGGCAATAAAAAACGCCTGGTTACAGTAAGGTGTCAGGGCTATAAAAACAGTGCTTTTTTTAAGATAAAAGGTTAAAAAACTCCTGGAAAATACTTGGAGGCTTAGTGCAGACATAACGTTTACACATCAAAGGAAGCAAAATTTAAGTACCTTGAAATTTTTGACTTACAGTCGCCAATGCTTATCTTTTAGTTTTCTTTTAGCCTGGGGGTTTCTAGTCACACCGGTTTGTTTTAAATAAATACAGGTGATTTTTCCGAGCCGATCAGTCAGTTAAGTTAGTTATTTTTTTTCAACTCACCGGCAGAAGTGCGTGTTTATGGGGCTGGATTCAACTAACATGAATATTGTTTGAAGTAAGAAATTTTTGTTCGTTTTCTGCCTAATTATTGCTTAACTTAAAACTTTAGTGGAAGGATTTGCTTTGTTTCTTAGTAGCAGTAATTCCTTTAAGCGGACTTTAACTAAGTTAAAACTTAGCAGGACACCAACACTTTTTTCTCCCTCTCCCTTCAACAGGAGTAGATAGACTAAACTATCGCCCGGTTCACACACCACCCACGTCTATTGAACGGGTGAAGATGCTCATCCCTTGTTTCCTGTTTAGGATGTGGTTTCCGGTTTTCTCTTTTCCAATCTTTCACTTATTTCCATTCTTTTCCTCTTTTTTTCCACTTGGAGTAGATAGACTAAACTGTCGCCCGGTTCACACACCACCCACGTCTATTAAACGGGTGAAGAGGCTCATCCCTTGTTTCCTGTTTAGGATGTGGTTTCCGGCTTTCTATTTTCCAATCTTTTACTCATTTCTATTCTTTTCCTCTTTTATTTCAATTGGAGTAGATAGACTAAACTATCGCCCGGTTCACACACCACCCACGTCTATTGAACGGGTGAAGAGGCTCATGCCTTGTTTCCTGTTTAGGATGTGGATTCCGGCTTTCTCTTTTCCAATCTTTCACTTATTTCCATTCTTTTCCTCTTTTTTTCCACTTGGAGTCGATAGACTAAACTGTCGCTCGGTTCACACACCACCCACGTCTATTAAACGGGTGAAGAGGCTCATCCCTTGTTTCCTGTTTAGGATGTGGTTTCCGGCTTTCTATTTTCCAATCTTTTACTCATTTCTATTCTTTTCCTCTTTTATTTCAATTGGAGTAGATAGACTAAACTATCGCCCGGTTCACACACCCCCCACGTCTATTGAACGGGTGAAGAGGCTCATCCCTTGTTTCCTGTTTAGGATGTGGTTTTCGGCTTTCTCTTTTCCAATCTTTTCATTCTTACGTAGCCCCCTGCACATCAGTGGCGTTACCGCCTTGCTCGGTGTGATATGAGTAAAAAAAAAAAGAAGTTGAGTGTGTAGAAACTCCGTTCGTCTTGAGTCGGTCTGTTCGGCATTTGATCTCCATTAATTAGACTTAGAGCTGTATGTCACATTCGCCTGCCCCAACCAAAAAGACTAACTCTAAACGAAATAAAGCATCGTTTTAACTCATCCACGTTGTGGAAGTTCGTTCCTTATAGTTTAATCTTGTACCCCCAACTTGAGGCTCCGACTTTTTCAACAAACTCTCAGCAGCATCACAGCGTGGAGAACGGCCGCCGGAGAAATTGTTCAGACCGTCCATTAGGGTGTTACATTATTTTTATGTTTTTAGAAAACTGTTATCATTATAATTGTCATTAAAATACTTTTTTTAAATTAAAATGACAGAGGAATCAAAGAAAACTTCAGTCATGCAATACTCGACAGCCGTCACCCCTGAGTCTAAAATTTTTTTTAGAAAAATAGTCTGCTACTTAGCAAAGAAATAAAATTAGGTATATATTTTCATATTAAAAAATTGAGTGTAAGCTCCATGAAAATCAGAATAGGAACATGACAAGTCAAGATTTCTTTTTTAATCGTTTCACCCCGAGCAAAGCATTCCACTGCCATTATTGCGCAAGGGGTTACATAGGGGGGAAAGTGATGAGAAAGGATGGTTAGCTATAGAAAATATCAGAAGGAGGGTGATAGACGGGTAAGGATACCGAGAATGAGGGTTAGGTAGATGGTGAGTGTGTTTGAGAGAATAGATGCAAGTTAGTGTGATAGGAGGTGTCTATTGACCTTACATTCAAACTCCTGGAGATTGTAGCCGTCGGGGAAGCAGGCATGTGGAAGGGGATTCCACTGGCGGGAAGCGCGAGAAAAGAAGCTGATGGAGTAGAAAGTACGATTGCATCTTATCTGTTTCACTGTAAAATGGTGGGACCTAGTTGCTAATCTAGTATAGTTTTATTACTTACTATAAATTCTTTATTTTCTTCTAGGTCCCGTGTTCTTTCAGGCCCTCTACATCTCGCTATCGATTGCAGCTCTTAACACCTTTTCTTTTGTTAACCTCCCAAATCTTACGCTGGCATCCATTTGCTCAAGTCAAAATATGGCATGCGTTGCTTTCCGATATCACTCTTTCCTGCTTTCTGTTCCGTTAGTATTAGATTCTCCAAACCGTCTTTCTTCATTACATGCCCCGGAAACTTCAGCGGTCTTTTCTTGATGTTAATTATCAGTTTTTTCGTTCCAATCCTCTACAAAGCCTAGTTTTAACTCTAATATTCAGTCCATGGTATCCTCAGTATTTCGGTTACTTTCAGTCTTTCCTTCATCTTTGATGATATTGTCCAGATATCACATAACAATTTAGTACTTTCTTCTTTGTTTCCAACGAAGTTTTCTTATCACTCAAAAGTCTACTCAGCTTATGAAATGCATCCTAGGCCAAGCAAATACGTCTTCGGATCTCAGTGTCTGCCCTCTCTTAAAACATTTCCTAGGTGTTTAAATTTCTGTACCTGCTTTATTTCAGTATAGACGACTTGTATTTGGCATTTTAAGCTCTTCCTTTTACTGATGACTATGCATTCAGTTTTCTTGTAGTTTATATGTAGTCCTTTTTTTCCGCTTTCCTCTGTAGGAGGTCGTGTTGATTCCTTTTCGTGTCTGCTATCAGCCCTATATCGGCTGCCTATCTTACATTGTTAAGATTGAAACATGACTTTGTTCTCTCAGAATTATCTCGCTGTATAGGTTGAATTGTTCTAGCGAGAAGACCCATCCTTGTATTACACCCTTCTACCTGCTGAACTCATTTCCTGTCCATATGCAGACAGTTTGCTGTTAGTACAAGTTCTCGTTTATTCTATTTTAAACCTTAGTTGTTGCATTTTTTGATTGTGTGTCTGTTTGTTTGTTGAGGTACCTGATTATATAATATTAATTAGATACCTAAAAAATAAACACAAACTAAATGATGAGATACTAAAGTTTTAAAATGAGTTCTTAAAAAGGAAAAGGGTTTCTTGAAGCTTTTATTTTCGCTTTAATTTCAAGCTAATACATGAAACTTACTATTTCCAATAAGCCAAAAACGTATGTCTGTATTTTTGAAACTAATATAAAACTAATTTAAATCGACTTGATAATTTTTGTTTCTTTTGCTAAAAGAGCTGATTATGACCCTGTTTTTCTCATATTTCATCGCAATGTAACAGCGTTATTAAAATAATCTTACAAAAATAAAATGTTTTTTCTGAAAATTTATTTGAGGAATTTTCTTTTAATCATATCACCCCGAGCAAGGCGGTAGCGCCACTGATGTGCAGGGGGCTGCATAAGAGGAAAACAATTAGATAGAAGAGAGTGAGCAGAGGATCGAACCAGTTAGAAAGGAGCAAGAGAAGGAAGGGAATACAGGTGTGATGACAATTGCAGAGGTGTAGAGAAAAAAAGGATATACAGGGTGGTGAAGAAAGAACTAGGGTCAGGGTGGTGAAGAAAGAACTAGGGCCAAGTGGTTAAGAGATGAGTATTGGCCTTGCATTTAAATTCCTGGAAGTTGTAACAGTCAGGAAAACAAGAATAAAGAAGCGAGTTCCACAGGCGGAAAGTGCGAGAAAAAAGCTGCAGGAGTAGAACTGTCGTCTGTCTTTGGTTGATCTAACTGTGAATGGCTGAGACCCAGTTGACAGTCTGGTTGCACGAGTAAACACCTGTTGCAGAGGCACCAGTAACTTAAGTTCGTTGGAGCAGAAGCCATGAAAGTATTTATAGAACAGACAAAGGGAAGCCACACCCCGTCGGAGGGAAAGTGGCTGGAGTTGAGCCGCCAAGTCGGTACCTATCACATTACTGATTCTCCTTTGGAGCCTGTCAAGAACACCGAGATAAACAGCGGGGGCGCCTGACCATACAGTACTCCATGCACGGACGAATAGTTGATTTGTATATATGCAGGATGGATTCATGCAGGATGGATTCAGGCAGGAAAAACTTCCTGGCCCGACACAGTGACCCAACCTTCCTAGCACTGGATTTAGCTATTAGAGGTGTTTAAGTGTAGTGGTTCCACTTGAGATCAGAAGAGAGGGTAAGGCTGAGGAGGTGCATTGTATTGCTCTCGGGAAGACTCGCTTGGTCCATGCTTATGGGGTGCAGGAGAGGTTGCCTGTGATGATTGACAGACAGCAGCTTGGTCTTAGACGCATTGAAATTGACAAGCCACTTCTTACCCCAATTCACTACTGAATGTAGATCACTCTCAAGAGCGGCAGCGAGATTATGTTTGCCCGCCACGCCGGGTTTCTTACTGATGCGGGAGTAAATTGTGGTGTCATCTGAGTAGATGTCCACTTGGCTCTTGATCTCGTCTGGGAGGTCATTTATGAAAATAAGGAAGAGCGTCCGGTCTGGGATAGAGCCCTCAGGGACACCGATGTTTGTACAGTAAGATGTGAAGGTACGTCCATTCAGGACGACCTTCATTATGCGGTTATTTAGGAAAGTTTGGATCAGATTTAGCAATCGTCCGATAATACCGTAACCCTGTAGCATGCATCGAAGGCCAGCGTGCCAAACCCTGTCAAAAGCCTTCAAGATGTCCAGAGCAACAGCACGAGTCTCGCCTGACTCATCAAGAGCCTGGAACATGTACTTCGTAATGGTCGTTAGCATGTCGGCCGTGGACCTGGCAAAGCGGAAGCCATACTACCTGTCAGAGAAGAGTTTATGGGCAGTAAGGTGCTGCACTAATGCAGCATTAATTATGGCCTCGAACACCTTCCCGAAAATTGGTAGAAGGCTGATAGGGCGATAGTTGGATGGGTCCGAGGGTTCATCAGAGTTCTTAAATGCAGGAACGTCAGAAGAGGACTTCCAGCATGCAGAAAAAACAGGAAGCAGAAAGTAGTTATACAGTTTAGAGAGGACAGAGGAGAGTTCAGGAGCACATTTCTTAAGGACAATCACCAGGATTTCATCACCACCGCTCACCTTATGGGAGTCAAGTTTTGCTATTACGCGGGATACTACTGTCGGGGTATTGTGTATATCGTACAGTTTAGCCTCAGTTCTACTAGGGAAATCGGGTGGGGGTACCCCGGATGAGTCTAATGTGGAGTTGCATGAGAATCCGCGAGTAAAGCACTCAGCCTTGTACGCTGATGATGTGAGGACCTCACATTCATTAATTAAAGGTGGGATAGAGGATTTGCTATTGTTCAGCACCCGTTTGCATAACCGCCGATAGTCCTTGGAGCCGAACTTGCGGTCAACTATGCGCTGGCTCATTCTCTCAGAAAACAACCGCTTGGTGTCCTTCAGGATTCTCTTGTACTCATTACGAGCAGACGTGAATAGGCGCCTATTGTGGTCAGATGCATGTCTCCGAAATAATTGGAAGTAGTGGTTCCTGTGGGCAATGGCGGCCGAACAGGCAGGAGAGAACCAAGGGGAGGAATGAGGCTTTAGACAAAACTTCCTGGTTGGTATGAAGGCATCAATGTTAGCTTTTACCCAGGACGAAATCTCAGAGGCACAGTCATCGACTGGGAGATCGAACACTTTTCCCCAAGGGACGTCGCATAGGAAATTGCAAAAGGCGTCCCAGCCAGTTCTTTGGTAGCAGTAGGTGGTCCGATAGGTAGGAAGCTCTTGGTGGGAGTGAGAGTGGAGAAAAATATTAAGAGAGACAACAGCATGGTCGGAGTTGCCAAGAGGGCAAAGCTGCCAGACTTGGCAGGAGTCAGGTGCAGAGGTAAAACATATATCTAGTAGAGAGGCGTGTCCAGAGGGAGTGCTTGGAAAGCATATGGGATTGGAAAATGGAAAAGTTCATAGCGTGGATGCCAGCTGAATCAGTAACAGAGTCTTTAAGCCACTCAGCATGATGGGCGTTAAGATCTCCGAATACAAATATGTGGGCGAATGGGTGGTAGGATGTAGCCTTATCTATATTGTCAGAAAGGCTGTCTAGAAGGGAGTAGTCGGGAGAGGAGGGGGAACGGCAAAGAAAGAAAATGTAGCTAACCTAACTGAGAAGTGACAGACGGAGACATACACATTGGTGGTCAGGGAATTCGAGTGATGTCACCCTAGCTACAGGGAGGTCTTCATTTACGTAAACCCCTATCCCATGCATATGGACAGTGGAATCCTTCTTTAAGAGGGGAAGTTAACCAGGGATCAAGAAGTCAGAGGAGGGAATTGATGAGTTTGAGGTTAGTCTCACAGAGCGCTAGGATGTCAGGAGACTTTTCGTGGAGGAAAGCTTCTACACTACAAAAGTTAGTACGAATACCCCGGATGTTAGTAAAAGAAACGTTAAGAGATTTTGGTAATTTGAGTTTGGCTGGTTTAGGATTTTTTCTGATTCCGTTTTTCTTGTTATGGTTTATTGATAGGGAGGGACCTTGAGTAGAGGATGCAGGCGGTCATTATCCACGATCTGTGCTGGGAGGAAAACTGGCTCGGGCTACATCAAACTGTGGCCTCAGAATTGCCCACCGAAAGCGCTTGCAGGGACACCTATCCATGCGCGACATGGCACTACAAAAGCCCCGATATTATACAACTGTTGATCAGAGCGGCCGCTCTTGACGCTACGCAAGTGTTAGGGCTCCTAACTACCAGTCGGAAGCAGTAACCGGGAAACTGCCAACCCGGTACCCTCAAAAAGATGAGACGTTGCCTCCAACCAAACACATCGCAGGAAAATCACAGAAGCACCAATACTGAGATCTGAGAAGAGAAAAGAGAAAGCCGGAAACCACATCTTAAAGGGGGAACAAGGGATGAGTCTGTACACCTGTTCAAAAGACGTGGGTGGAGTGTGAACCGGGCGATAGTTTGGTCTATCTACATGTTAGCAGAATTAAAGTATAATTAATCTGAAAAAAAAAACTATTACTTACTTGTAAGCATAACATTTCGAAAACAATGAATTTTTTAACCCAACAACAATTGTTAATTCAAGACGATCGCTGATTTGTTAACCGATTGATACTGATTTAATCTTTTTCGAAGTGAGATTTTGGCGTTAAAAGTAATTAAATTAACACGAGCCTCTTCTATGTATAATTTATATGTAACCAGTAATCCATCTTCTACTTCTATGTTCCCTGTTCTTTCAGGACGTAGGCGGTCATGGATTTCTACGTCTCCCTATCTCTGGTGGCTCTTAGTATGTTCTTTCTATTACACCTCGCAACCTCCGTTCCGTCATCCACCTGATCAGGCCCTGCAATTACGTTATCCGCTGCCTTCCTCTGTCTCTTTTTTTCTTCTATCTGTCCTGTCAGCTCTCCAAGCCCTCCTTCCTCATTGCATGTCCCAGGAACTTCAGTTGTCTCTTCCTGATGCTCAGTATTAATTTTCTTTTGGTTGCCATTCTTTCCAACACCTCATCATTGCTCGCATGCTCGGTCCATGATATCAGCAGCATTCTTCTGTAGAACCACATTTCCGCTGCTTCAAGGTTTTCTTCATTTTCGATGATATTGTCCAGCATTCACTGCTGTATTAAAGAACTGACATCACATAGCAATCCAGCACTCTTTTCTTTGTTTCTAGTTAAATTTTAATGTATCTTAGTACTTTACTCAGCTTCTGGAATGCGTCCTTCACTATGCCAATTCACCTTCGGATGTCTGTGTCGCACTTTCTATCTCAAAAGTTTAATAAAAATATCCTCTGTATTATAGTCTTTTATAAAATTTGAATATTTTTGGTTTTAAAATTACTACAGTATCATTCTTGTTTTATGATAATGTCGTTTATGGTTTCTAATAGAACTATTAGAGACAATTTGTCAGGTGTAAATATAAGCTTTAATAACTTTTGAATACAAGCAGGTTTTCTCTGAATATATTTATTCAGGGCAGATCTATTAAAGATCTCCCCTGCATTATTCTTAGAAAGGAAAGAAGTCCGTCAACTGAACATGCTTGTTTTTGATGTTTACAAGGCCGTGGAGGGTTAGCAAAAGCATAATGAAGTTTTTCTTCGTGCTTACTCGAAGTGAATTTAATCCTGCTGCGGTTTTTGTAATCCACAAGTGAATTGCTTGTCCTCTGAAGCATCGATAGGTAGAAAAATATTTTTGTCTCATCGGTAGGCAGAGAAATCTTTTCGTCGTCATTTGAGGGACCAGAGCATCGGAGTTTTTCATAATCTTTGAAAGAAGAACGTATCTCTTCAAAGTACGTTGAAGTGTCCCGAAGACTGTCTACGTTTATGCATGTGGGTCCCGATTTGTTCCATGATGAAATCAAGTCACTTAGTGAGACTGTGTCTTCTCGTCCATCAGGGTAAAGGACACGCGCATACTGGGGTTGGCGTCTAGTAATTCCATCTAAATTATCAACAGTTGATTTCTATTTAATTGCGTGTGTCATTTTAGTAATATCTAGTCGAAACTCTTAGGAACTGAAGAATTTTTTTATGAGATGTCGAGTTAGGGGCTGTGCATTACAGCGTTCTAACAGCAAGCAGAGCCTTTAAGAGTAAATGTTCCCAATACTCTACAGCTACATCTTTATGAAATTCAAATTTTCCAGATTATTCCATTATACTATCCTCAACGAACATTGCCTCCTGGTTTATATGGTGTTGTTCTACCCACGGCTACTACTTGCTCGTGTAAGAATAGACGAACGCATTTAGACATATATGAAGCCTCTCTGCCTTAATGAATATACGACAAACACCGAGTAATGTGCTTTTTATAACCATTGTAGAGAATACATCTAGGCAGGGTCTCACGAAATGGAAGCCGCGAATATTTGTCAATTATTGTCAACCTGTATTTGTTGCGGGTTTTTTTTTTTTTAATCATTTCACCCCGAGCAAGGCGGAAACGCCACTGATGTGCAGGGGGTTACATAAATGTAAAAAGATTAATTAGAAAAGAGTGAGGAGTACAAACTAGTTAGAAAGGAACAATAGAAAGCAGGTGCGATGACAGATACATAGCTGGAGAGAAAGGGAAGGTTATACAGGGGTGGGGAGAGAGCTAGAGTCCAGTGGTTAGTAGATGAGTATTGATTTTGCATCTAAATTTCTGGAGGTCGTAGCCGTCAGGAAAGCAAGAATACGGGAGCGAGTTCCAAAGGCGAGAAGTGTGAGAGAAGAAGCTGCAGGAGTAGAATTGTCATCTGCATTTGGCTAATCTAACTGTGAATGGGTGGGACCCAGTTGCCAGTTCTGGTTGCACGAGTAAACACCTGTTGAGGAGGCATCAGTGACTTAAGTTCGTCTGAGCAGAAGCCATCTGCTGTGCATAAGTACACTATAAACCACAGGTTGGTTCTGTTCAACAAACAAGATTGTGCCTTAGAAGGCGTTTGTAACAGGGAACCACCCTAGAACGCGGGTGTACTCGGAAACGATAAAACACTAATTATTTATTTTTATTTCTATTTTAAATTTTTAATTTCAGGTATATAACGATTGTCTTGAGATTTTCATGAAAAGAGAAAGGAGACATTATGTTCTTGTGTGTCCAGAACACTACGTTAAAAATTGTGAAAAATTCAACAATGATTACAAATCGATGAAATAATATGAGAAGATTGGCCCAATAAAAACGGGAAAATAGTTCTTATCGAGTAGGTTCATGAAATTTGTCTTTAATTGCCAAAATTCTGAAACCCATAATAGAGTCTTCTTCCAAGTTTCCTCTTTCTTATCCCCAGTTTGCTTTATATTAACAATCTGCACGAGGCCATTCTCAGATCACTAGTATATATATATATATATATATATATATATATATATATATATATATATATATGCAGATGATACCAGTTTATGACTGCACCTCCGAAAATTTAGATAATCAGAGCATGGCTGCTAATTTCTATATGATCTAGTTGTAAGAGCTCAATAGGGAAACAACTGGCTTGTAACATTTAGTCAGTCAGTTAAGTGCCATACGTGAAACACGCTTGGGCAATCATGTCTCGAAAGAGACATGACTGACTAGGCAGAAGATTATCCCACAAGGTGGCCATTGCTTTCTGTGGTAGACTGGTTCCCAGCCAAGGCTATAGAACCCAATCTGTCCTGTTATTTAACCCATAACTGGAAGGAAGAGACAGACTAATACCTTTTCAAAGGTTATTTGCGCGTAAGTGAATTCAACTGGAATTCGAACTCGGCTCCCCAATTTCTCGTTCCGAGTGCTTCTAAAACAAATCTATCATTGTCTGGTAATCCATGAGTTCGTTCTGATTGCTTTGTACTCTCAATGGATCTTCTTTTTAAAATGTGTAATTGGATTGAAGCTCATTCCAAACTTCAAGTTGTACTCATATATGCGATCCATCGTAAATGACAAAATGGTCGGTTTCTTGTAATTCTTCTGAAATTAACTGGTTTCTTCTCTCATGCTCTGTCTTTACAAGAGTCAGATTAGACAGAACTGGGTACTTTTCATTTAAATTTCTGGAGGTTGTAGCCGTCAGGAAAGCAAGAATACGGGAGCGAGTTCCACAGGCTGAAAGTGCGAGAGAAGAAGCTGCAGGAGTAGAATTGTCGTCTGCATTTGGCTAACATGACTGTGAATGGGTGGGACCCAGTTGCCAGTCTGGTTGCACGAGTAAACAACTGTTGAGGAGGCATCAGTGACTTAAGCTCGTCCGAGTTTGTGATGAAAGAGAATGTTTAAAATCGAATGCAATTCTTTCGTAATGCTCAGTGGCATTTATTGCCTTGCTAGTTTTCGGACAGTAGAACCTGGGTTTATTTTCAGTGCAAATCTTACAAGAATTGGTAATCCTTTTCACATTCTCAACAGAGAAGGAAAGGTTTTTGATTTTCTTCATGTAGATTAAGCATATAACACTTAAGTTGTGCAACACTGTTTCTGGTACAAAAAAGAAAGTAAAAGAGAGAAGGGAAATAATAATTGGATATATATATTTTTCCTTCTTTCTTTTTCAACCGCTAGAAGCTAGGCGAGCAGATATCTTTGGACCACCCAATCGATAAAGTTCTCATGACTCTTGAATGCTGTTGACAAACTCGAATAAAGATTCTCATCGCAAAAACTAGAAAAGTCATTTTCCTGTGAAATAAATTCTCGCTTATTGAAAAATTTAACAATCACTGATAGAAGCAACAGCTGTCTAAGGAACAGGGAATTTCACATTTTATGACCCCTAGGGACAGCCAACCCTTGCTTAGAAAGAGTGACAAAATTTCCGGAAATAATTTTTCCTGGTTTTTTGTGGAACTTTGCGACGCTAAGAATTAAAGGAGAAACATATGATTTTCTTTTCGATCGAAGCTAGATAATTTCTTACAACGATGCGAAAGAATTTTCGGAACAATAATTAAAATTTGACATTGGGCTGAATCACGCTCTACGCGCGGTGTTGGGAGGCACTCACACAGAAAAGAAGACGAGGTTGATCAAGTGACCAAATGGGAGATCCCCGTAGTCTTTTTCTATTTTTTGTTGCTGTTAAACAAAGCCAAATTATTCTTTGTTTCGCTTTTTGCTGATTTACTAGTGGATTAGCATTAGTGACCACGGATCAGAAGAGCCTGAAAGTGGTTGAAGACGAAGTAACAGGAGAACGATTATCAGATGGATTTAGAAAATTCCGTGGGGCACCCAAGGTTTCAACCTCTGAGGCTGACCTCAAAAAGTTAAGGGGATGGCCTGCGTGTATTGAACAAAGCCAGACTATATATGAGTTGTTGGATAAGGAGACTCTTTATCTGGCATATAATGCGGCATAAAGGTTTCGGAGTTCATAAAGAGTCACCTCAGTTGACCGGTCCTGAAGGGTTTGTTGGTAGGCGAGTTAAGAGTTAGGACCCAAAAGAAAGATGTGAGAAATTACCAATGTTTACAGGCCCAGTTTATATATGACTTGTATATTGACGCGCTTCACAATAGGGTGCTTACGGCATGAAGTAGACATGGAGGCTCCGATCAAGCTGTCAGCAGCCACTGCATTAGCCAAGGACAGCTGGAAAGTATGGGATAGAGCGTGGTGGGGAAAGGCACAGAATCAGAAAGTAGGCAGGCAGGAGGCGGAAGAGAAAGCCCCCTTCTTTCGAAACAGAAGAATTAAACAAGAGGAAGAGGAAGTGGAGGAATGGGAAGAGGTACCTAGAAGAAAATAATGGTTGTCGGACACGGGTTCTAAAAGTATGTAATTACTACATGTAATTATGAGGGTCACTGTTCAACGAAGAGTGGACTGCCCCAGATATTTTTTTATTCCCAAGTGCATCAGGTGCGGTCGTCGAGGGCATGAGACGAAGTGGTGCAGGCTCAGAAAAGCGCCTGTTAAAAAAGCCTGCTCTTAAAAAATAGAACCAGGGAAAACATCAATGAGCCATCCCACTAGTGAGGCAGGAAATATATAATAACTCGAGGGCTATGGCAAACGAATTTCAGGCACTGAGTAAATTTATGCAGTAGTATTTTCAGGTAATGTCTACGGCTATATCGTGTTGAATGCACTGGTTCCCGTCCGATCACCGACGTTAAGCAACATCGAGCCTGGTCAGTACTTAAATGGATGACCATTTGGGAATACCAGGCGCTGTAAAAGTAAGGACCAAGAATGGTCTACCGGTCCTCCAGGTTTGGGGTTGGGTGCAGGGCTAACAACCCTGCCCCGTAAAAAACAGTTTGTTACAGAAACAGCAACAAAACGTTGCTGCCCTATCCACCATTGGGTGTGATGGATAAATGATTATGATTTTCAGTTAATGACCATTTCTAATAAGGTACGACAAACTAGTTAATCCCTGACTATCCTGTTAGAGCATGTGAGAGCTAAATTAGATATGTTGTCATTAGAACACCTGTCCCTCAAGCATAGTAAACCCTGGTTAGTTAAAAGATCTGTTATTAAAGATACAGACTAAGTTGCCTCATTATTTCAAGTTACCGGTGGATACCACCGAGAAACTACGAGTAATACTACATTGTCCTTTTACCTTGTTGGAAGATGGGAAATTGCTGGTATTAATGTCCATTCCACTGTTGGAGAGAAAAGGTATTTCTGAAGTATATCTATTCATAAATGTGTCTATTCCCTACCCACGAATCGAGCAGTGTTTAGGGGAAGTTGCTAGATATCAATTAGAGACAATATATAACCTTAAATTCAGCTCGGACGAAATTTATGATGCTAAAGCAAGAAACTGTAGGGATAATGCTTCGGGAACGTGTACTTCACGGAGTCGTATATATGTGACGGGTAACTACAGATTATGTGTAGTTGAGTTTTTCAAAGGCGATAGAGATGGGATTAGGAAAGCTTGCCAAGTGGATGTATAAAAAATCAGTGTTGCCACAAGCTATCAGTATATCTGATGAAATATGGGCAGTGGCCATACAAGGGCCGATTGATGTGTCCAAAGTATGTGGGGTAGAGACATAGGCATCATGACGTTGCATGTCTTTTGTTCCTACAGAAAAAAATCATTTGTTTTTGAGAGCCTAGTTTTTCATTCGATAGAAGTAAAATAGATGAAGAGGTCACTGACGTTACTACATTTGTTTTATACTTAATTTTTTTTGTTTGCTAAATCTAGTATTCTTGTCTGGTCACAGTTCTGTTGTAACGTTATGGTACTATTTTCGAGTATTTGTCGTATATCCGTGGACCGAAGTCCGTTTATGAAGGCATCCCGTATCATTTCTGCTTAATATTGTTGCGTTATTGAGAGTGACAAGGGACAGAGCCATGTGGAAGCTCATGATTGCCTACTCCTGAAGGGACAAGGCATATAAAAAAAAAGAAAATTTTGTTGCATGGACATCGAAGAAACTGAACAGTCTTGATTTAGTTTTATTAAGGCGTGATAGAATGCGTCGACTGAATTTCAGGGCTGTTGAGCCCTCGTAATCAGTAAGTGTCTCAGTTGTCTTTTTTATCTAGATCTTATCCAGTGTTGCTAAAGCCTATACGTCGGAAGATGCGCTTGCGAAGAAACACTCGAAATCTTATGCCGAGACACATTTTTTTAATTTTTTTATAAGCGTTTCACCCCGAGCAAGGCATGTCACTGCCACTACTGTGCAGGGGGCTACGTAGAGTGGAGAAAGGCTGATTAAATATAGGAAATGACAGAGGGTGGGTGATAGGCGGGTAAGGATACCGAGAATGAGGGTTGCGTAGATGAGAGTGTTGTAAGAATAGTTGGGAGTTAGTGTGATAGGAGGTGTCTATTGACCCTACATTTAAACACCTGGAGATTGTAACTGTCGGGAAAGCAGACTTGTGGAAGGGAGTTCCACAGGCGGGAAGCGCGAGAAAAGAAGCTGTTGGAGTAGAATTTACGGTTACATCTTATTTGTTTAACTGTAAAAGGGTGGGACCTCGTTGCTAATCTAGTATCTCGTGTAAATTCGTGCTTAGGCGGCACCAGTGATCTGAGCTCATCGGAGCAGAAGCCATGAAAGTACTTGTAGAAGAGGCACAGGGAAGCCACATCACGCCGGTGTGAGAGCGGCTGCAGCCGGTCTGCCAAGTCAGTATCAACCACGTTACAGATCCTCCTTTGTATTTTGTCAAGAAGCCCAAGGAGAGCAGCAGGGGCACCCGATCAGATATGGCAGCAATATTCAATACACGGGCGGATGGTAGATTTGTACGTCGAAGTAGATACTTAAGAAGCTTATAAAAGTTCTTCTCCAGTGACAAAATTCTATTTAGGTGTCAGACGTATTGTGATTAATAATAAATTTCTCTAGACAAAGTAGATTAGACATTATGGTTAACAACAAGAGCTTATTAAATTGTAGCAGAATAGTTGGAGACAATTCGTATTGGCTAAAATTTAAGCTTTAATGAACTCGGTATTTACCTGAGTCATCCCAAAAAGGTGAGATTTTACGTGGAGCGTTCTGAGTGAGAATTCTCGGATAAAATTCTCCGTAGACTCCACATACTTCTCCCCAGACGAGGTTACGCCGAAAGACATCGCCTCGTTTGGGTTCCTCTTTGTCTACTGGCAGAGAGTCCGACTAAGTCAGACCTTTAGGGAACTTGCTATTTAGTCGAGCCTCCCTACAAAGGCAGGATGTGGAAACAAGGCCGATTTTTAACGTGAGGTATAACGAGCGCGTACACTCGGGAAAAAAGTCCCTGTAGATCCCGCATACGCGTGTTCGGGTTCTTTTCAACTTTTCTCCGGACGAGACACTGCTTTTCGGCATTACTTCGTTTGGGCTTCTGTTCACCTGATGACAGAGTGTCTGACAAAGATAAAATTTTGGTAAACTCTGTATTTACCTGAGCTTCCTCACAAAAGTGGCAAGTGGCACAAAGCTGATTTTACCGTAGGTCATTCTAAGCGCGTACTTCTTTTTCTAAGTGTCATGTCTCTTCAAGATCATGGCCCTCCACGTTTCTATATCCCTGGCGGCTCTTACCACGCTTTCTCCTGATACTCCTCTCAAACCTCTTTCTGCCATCTACTTGCTCGGGCCCGTTAAGTATGTTACCCGCTGCTTTCCCCTGTCTCTCTCTCTATCTGATCTGTGAGGGGCACTCTGACGCGGTGTAATGGTTTGCAAGCTTGTCTCGCCGGAAACTATTACAATTGAGTGATGAGTTCGATTCTCACTATGATTTCCACAGCATCCTTCTGTAGAATCACATTTCAGTTTCTTGAAGGTTTTTCCTTCATCTTTGATGAGACTGTCCAGCATTCACTCCCACACTTTTTGTCTTCTGTTAGAACACTTCCCAGTTATTTAATTTTTTGTACCTACCTGATTTTAGTATTGCCTACCTGTAATTGATTTTTTGGGCTCCTCTATTTGCTGATGACCGCGCATTTGGTTTTCTAGTAGTTTTTCTGTAGTCCTTTCTTTCGACTTTATCTAACTTCTGTAGGAGGTCTTGAGGTTTCCTTTCCTTGTCTGCTATCAGCACTGTATCATCTGCGTAACATATGTTGTTCAGATTGTGGCCACCGATGATGAATACTGGCATAACTTCTAGGCTTTAATAATAGTTTCGCAGTACAAGTTGAATAGATCCGGTGAAAAGACACATCCTTGTCTTACGCTTCTTCGTATATATTCTGAATTCGTTTCCTGTATGCATGCAGGCGATTTGCTACGAGTATAGGTTCTTGATTACTTTAATGTCGTTCCCAAATATGTCGAAGTTGCTGAGTATTTCTCGCAAGGTTTTGTAGCTTATTTTGTCGATTGCATTTGCATTGTTTATAAAACATAGGTACATGTCTTTTTCATTTGTATTGCTCTTTCTGATAGCATCCTAATCATAACTATCGCGTTCGTTGTTCCAGCGTCCTTAATGAAACCGCACTTTGGCCTCTATTCATCAGGATTTGGATTATGACATTTTGTTATATGGCTAATTAAACTGATTGTTCGTTTGCACATGGCTTCATAGGCAGAGCTATAAAAATTGATTTCCTCAAGTTGTCTGATATTGCACCACTGTTGGAGATTTCATTTATTATTTCTGCAATTTTCTCAATGCCGAAATCGTCTAAGGCTGTCAGCATCTCTATTACAATGCCGTCTGGTCCAGCTGTGTTGTTTCTATTCAGTTTGGTCATTGCAGCTTCCACTTCAGATTTTAATATTTCCAGTTCGTCAGCATCTTTGATTATTGTCGTTTGCTCTATCTTCTTGTGGAAGCGATATTTTATATATTTTTCTAATCGCTGGAGTGTATCCCCTTTCTATCCTTGGATTTTATACATTCCTGTTGAATAGCATGTTCTTTGTCTTGCCAGTTCCCTTATTTCTTTATGCATGTCTCCTTTATTACTCCAGTTTCTTGTTTTATATTCGATGTCTTGACATAGTTTTCTGTCTTCCTTACATCATGTCAAGAATTTCTTCAGTTATCACCTCGTTTTTTTTTCTGCGTAGGATTTCCTTTAAGACAATGTTGTTTGCTGATGACGCTAGCGCCTCCTTTAGTGTGTCCCATTTCAAGTTTCCTATTTGTTCTTCGTATTTGTTTCTCACACTGTCAGTTTATTTTTTCTGCAGGTAGAGGTCGTTTACAAGTGTGTTGTATTGCAGTCTGGGTGCTGCACTAGGCTTCTTGAATCTCTAAACATAGCCAAAGAGAAAGAAATTCTTCCACAATAACAAAGATTAACGTGTTTTTGGAGAATAGATATGGCCAATATATATGCGTTGTGGTGCATTGGATATCGGCTCGGAACGAGAAATCGGGGAGCCGAGTTCGAATTCTAGCTGAATTCATTGCATTCACTTACGCTCAAATTACCCTTGGGAAAGGTATTAATCCGTCTATTCCTTCCAGTTATGGGTTAAATAACAGGACAGATTGGGTTCTATAGCCTTGGTCGGCAAACAGTCTACCGCAGAAAGCAATGGCAACCTACTACAGGATAATCTTCTGCCCAGTCAGTCATGTCTTTTTCGAGACATGATCGCCCAAGCGTGTTTCACGTATGGCACTTAACTGACTGATATGGCCAAACAATGGAGAATATGAATATGACAATTTACAAAATTATCTAAAAATTCAAAATTAAGCTTAAATTTTTTGACGAAATTCAGCTGAAAACAGAATACCATGTCAAATATTACAAACAGTCAAGTTCAGATCAGAAGTTGACGTCGTCCGAGTGAATAGATCTTTTTTTAATCGTAAAAATTCGTATTGTTTTGTTCGGCGATGTAGTGGCAGTGTCGGGAAAAAATTCCTTTAGACTCCGCATACACGGGTTCGGGCTCTCGTTTATTTACCCTGTTGAGTCGCGGCCTTTCGGCATAGCCTCATCTGTGTTCCTCTCTGATCGAAAGCAGAGAGTGCGACAACGTCACAATTTTAGCGATCTTGGTATTCATCCGAGCCTCTTCACATAGGCGAAATGTGGTAAACGGCCGATTTTATTGTGGGACATTCCGTTCGCGTAGGCTCGAGCAAAAATTCCCCGTATACTCCTCAAACGGGTTATCTCGTCCACTTATTACTATAACTTCGTCTGGATTCCTCTTCGCCCCCCCCCCCCCCGCAAAGAAAGTTCAACAAGGATAAAGTTTTGGCTAACTGAATACAAGCAGAATTCTCCTGAAGTTAATCATACCACACGGTTCATCGAATAATAGAAAATAAGCATGTTTATGCATCTAAAAATAAATTAAAATTCTTTTTTAAAAAAGTATGGCGTGATAATTTATACTAAACTTTTCAATTTATGATTAGTAACTATAGTTTATACTTAATAAAATAAAAATTAAATAAATAAGGAAACAATTCCTGTAAAGGTTTATTATTCATCGAAATTATTTTAGAGCAATAGTGTCCTTAATGTATTTTATTCATAAAAACAATGAAATTTTTTCTAATTAAATAATGTCTTAGTTTGATTGCGATTTTTATTTTACGATTCAGAGCATATTTTTGGTAAATGAGTAACTGTTTAAACAACGATGTTTTACATTTTCCAATGATACCTGCTTTTAACTAATAAGAAGCGAGTCAAAGTTTATAAGTGGGAGATAACAAATATAAAACATATATTACTAGCAAGATTTTCTAAAAAAGTATTTTGGGAATAAGTTCTGAACATTTCATTAAAATTCGAGACTTAGGTGATTTTTGCAAAAATTAAAAATCAGTTTGTTTTTTTAGCGAAAAAATAGCTAAGATTTCTATTGTAATGTCCCCTCGCTGAAGCCAAAATTAAAAATTAAGAAAACATTTCGATCGTACTAGAAAGGATCAAAAATGAATAAAATATTTAAAAAATGCCTTGTTCTTAGTCTTTAATAATAACATATACCTTTTGACTATAGAACTTTGTTTCATCTAATTTGGATTCTTTTTCTATCAGCGAATACGTGGAGGTACCTACTATTAATGCCAGAACTGAACCAGAGACACTTTTTTAATGGAAGCAAAAATATTTAGAATTTAGCCTTAAGTTATCAAAGGCCACTAACATAGTTAACATTAAGAACATTAAAAATTCAAGTACCTTTAGATTGGCAGAAATCATTTTTTCATTCTTTTTTAATGTCTACTGGGAAAATATACATTCAAAATGAAGGATCTTTTTTTACTTTGTTCATTTTTTTTAGTTTAGTCAAAAAAACAGAAAAAAAGCCATTTCGTCAGTATTCCAGTACTGCGTGTTTTAGTGCTTTAGGAAGGATCGTGTCTTGAAATTTCCTAAACGGAAGATTTAGATGTGTTTTCCTTTCCGTAAAAGAGTTTGCAGTTTCTATTACGTCGACTGAATTAGTCGCGTCTTTGTGTTCATGCATTGCTATCAAATCAACAAAACGATCTTCACCTATAGTTAATTGTAAATATATTTTAAACGCTGAAAAAATTATTTCAGTTACAGCGTTTGTAGTGAGCGTTAAAGAATTAGTTTCATGAACTTTAAGTCTTCACGAAAAATATTTCTTTGTGCTGTATGTAGAGATCTCGCTCTTTGAAATATTGTTGGAAGACTTGCATTTTCTCTGTCAGTTTTCAATAATTTGGATAAAAAATTGAGCAGGATTTTCAGTAGGTACGTGTCATATCCCCATCAAGAAGAGACTGTTTCCAATTAATTCCTCAGGCTTGCCTCCCAGAGAGTAACACACTACGCCTCCTTGGTCTCACACTTTCAGCGGACCTCAAGTGAAATGACTATATCGAATCCATTGCTAAATCCGCTGCTATGAAAGTCGGTTCTCTGTGCAGGGCCCGGAGGTTTTTTCCATCTGAATCTATCCTGCATATTTATAAATCTACCATCTGCCCGTGCATTGAATACTGTTACCATATCTGGTCGGGTGCCCCTGCTATTCTCCTTGGGCTTCTAGACAAGGTACAGCGGAGGGTCTGTAATGTGATCGATACCGACTTAGCAGACCGCCTGCAATCTCTCTCTCACCGGCGCGACGTGGCTTCTCTGTGTCTCTTCTACAAATACTTTCACGGGTTCTGCTCAGATGAACTTAAATCACTGGTGCCCCCTAGGTTCGAATTTGCACGAGATACTAGATTAGCAACTAGATCCCACCCTTTTACAGTGAAACTGATAAAATGCAACCACAACTTCTACTCCAACAGTTTCTTTTCTCGCACTTCTCGACTGTGGAATTCTCTTCTACATGACGGCTTCCCCGACGGTTACAATCTCCAGGAGTTTAAATGTAAGGTCAATAGACACCTCCTAACAAACTAACTTCCATTCTTTCAAACACTCTTCCCACCCACCCAACTATCTATCACCCCCCCTTCTGACATTCCCTATATCTAACCACTCTTCCTATTTACCTCCCACTATGTAGCCCCAAGCGCAATAGTGGTAGTGGAATGCCTTGCTTGGGGTGAAATGATTAAAAAAAATCTCGTAGTTTAGAGATTCTTCACCACGGAAAACAACATTTTGTGTTCTTCAATATACTACAAATCAAGAATGGTCAAACCTGTTAGTAATAGAGGTTGTGACAAAATCGTATGCTTCGAAGAACTTTGTTCTGTACATTTCTTTTGCAAAGTGAAATTTTTGCACATTTGCTTGGAAATAGCCAAAGAAATCAGTCAGACGTTTTAGACGTTAGTGTTTTCTTAGAAGTTCTGCATCAGTGATGCCAAGTCCCTCTCTCGTCTAAGAAACGTATTCCTAAAGAAAATTGAATGTTTATCATTCATTTCTTGCTGCAAACTTTGTATCAACACTTCGGCTAGCTGGTGGGCTTCAACTTCTGAAAGCTATGAAGATTGAATAATCCGACTAAGATTATCAGTCTGCATTAATATTTTCTCGCCCAGTAGAAAGCCGAAAAGAATTGAAAACTTTCTCATATTCATCTGCGCACCAATGATCCTGCCTTTCAACTCGGTGTATTTGTGATAAAAAGAATTTGCTCCCATAACGCCATCATTATGAATAGAAATGATGAAAGAGAGAATGATCCCACGCACTCTACATCTTGTTGCGAAAAGGTTTCGATGTTCTTTTCTTCATTTCCTTTTGCAAATCTCGATTTTTCCAAGTATATTTCTATTTGCGGATATTTTTTCACCAACTGACAAACCTCCTTTATAATATCAGAAGTGTCTTTCGAATATTGTACAGGCAATTTTGATTGAGTGCATGCTATCAGCAACTGGTGTACAAAAACTTCGAGTTAAAGGCGTTGGTTTTAGCTGTGATACTAGATTCCTTGCCTGCCATTACTACAGCACCACCATAACATTGTCCTCTTGAATTTTCCAGTTTAAAATTTTGAATAAGCGTGTTCATTATCACTTTAACACGCATATCAGTCAATCTTTCCTATGTATATCACTACCTGGTCTTGATTCGATATAACTACTGTTTTAAAAGCCATAATTAGAAAATGTTTGACTGATTGTATTTGTCGAGAGATATTCTGAAATATCTCAAGTGCCATTACCTCAATCATCTCATTTTAAATTTCAGGACTGTTCTTCGACCAATTGCATACCATTTCATCATTTTTTGCATCTTAATAAAAACAGCTGATCAACTTCAATTCCAGATTCTTTACTCTAACTGACAGCGACTGTCTAGCGTTTTTTTTAAAAATCATATCACCCCAAGCAAGGCGAAAACGCCACTGATGTGCAGGGGTCTACGTAAGAGTGAAAAGATTGGAAAAGAGAAAAACCAGAAACCACAACCTAAACAGGAAACAAGGGATGAGCCTCTTCACCTGTTCAATAGACGTGGGTAGAGTGTGAACCGGTCGATAGTTTAGTCTGTCTGCTTCAATTGAAAAAAAAAATAATAATAATAAAAAGAGTGAAACATTGAAAAAGAGAAAAACCAGAAACCACAACCTAAACAGGAAACAAGGGATGAGCCTCTTCACCTGTTCAATAGACGTGGGTAGAGTGTGAACCGGACGATAGTTTAGTCTATCTACTCCAATTGAAAAAAAATAAAATAAAATAATAAAAAAAAGAGTGAAAAGATTGGAAAAGAGAAAAACCGGAAACCACAACCTAAACAGGAAACAAGGGATGAGCCTCTTCACCTGTTCAATATACGTGGGTGGAGTGTGAACCGGGCGATAGTTTAGTCTGTCTACTCCAATTAGGTAACAAATATTTGTTAGAAGTTTCTACAACATCTGACGGTTTGATATTGTTTTATAGCGGCCTCATACCAGTTGACAGTTGTAATATTTCCTTAACTTTCCATGGCATTTTGATGAGTGTTTGAGGTTTAGTATTTTTAAAAATAAAACCATATAAAATACTACAATTGGTAAAAAGTTTGCAGGAAATAATTTCAGGTAAAAAGTACGTAAATATAAAAGTGAACATTGAAATCATCATCTAGAGGCAACAGTCTATTTTATGCTAAATGCAATCCTTTGGCCATAAAAGGTATATTTTACAAAAAACAAAGAAATAAAAAAATAAGAAAAAGCACACACCCCAATACAAAATAACATACATTAAATTAAGGAGAAACCAACCCCAAAACAAAACAACACCTACCAACCCTTAAACCAAAGGCGCCATTAGCACCAGCCCTTTCAAGATTAATAGATTAAACCTATCATGAACTCTGCCAAAAACAAACACTTAACCCCAACACCAGTAAAAAGGTCAACGGAACTCAAAATACAGACCAACCCCTCTTACACCCGAAAATAACAAATCCAACATAAATAAACGGTCTTTTCAACTGGATAATTCTTATTTCTAAAAAAATCACTTGAGGATGAAGCCAAAACATAATGGGCTGGCTTCGAAACATGAGAAATTTTTTTGTGTAGTGATACTATGAATTTAAAAACATTGTAACAACCATTACAGTATATATATATATATATATAATATGACAAAAGAAAAGTTTATCTTTACTGACGCGTTTCG
>JBBBDQ010001322.1:545000-547500 GCA_037127315.1 Ascarosepion bandense
TTCTTATAGAGATGTTTTATGTCCGCATCCTTAAAGTCTATTACAATGGTTTATGAAAGCATAATATCACTACACAAAAAATTTCTTATTTCAGAACAAAACCGTTCATCTTCAGGTGATATGACCTGAACAGGAACGGTTTTCTTCTGAATCATGACATTTTTTGTAATTATATTTTGATTTTATAAGCCATTGTGATAACAAAATAACAATATTAAGCTCTACTTTGCATCTAGCACTCTTTATAAAATTTTAATCTACGTGTACTTTCACTTTTCTGTAATATATATATATATATATATATATATATATATATATATATATATATATATATATATGGGTAAATTTTAGGGGAAAACAACAGACATAAATACATAAACAATAGAAAAAATAAATCTACAAAAATGATTTGTTTCTTTTAGCATAAAGTTATAAAAGAGTAATATCTTTTGGCCCAGAAGCACGAAACGTATCACAGCTGCTCTAAAAAATTTCTGTGTATTAATTTAAATTTTGATTTAATTTTAAAGATTTCCTTTTCCTATTTTATACGTAAGTGTTATTCTAAACCAAACTACAAATTAAAATATATTATCACAGCATTAAATATACAGCTAACAGGAACCAAAACTTCAAATCTCGGAACGGTTAATTTGTTATAAGCACCTGTTTATGGCATATTGCAGCAAAATTTATGTCGTGCTATAGACGTGGAAAAATATATAGAAAAACACAAAACAAAAACATCTTAACTGGCGCATTTCATCTTCTGATAAGCGATATCAAGGCAAATGTAAAGCTTTTATTTACAAAGATATGTAACATGTTATATTTTTCATTTTATAAAAATTTAAAAATCCCTCATGAAAATGAATCAGGTTAACTTAGCTCTGTTCATTATGTATGTATGTATGTATGTATGTATGTATGTATGTCACTATGTTTATTATCTATCTATTCATCTACCTCAATTTGTATGTATCTGTATACATGTTGTAATTTAAAAATAAAAATACTTTTAATACATGAACATGAATAAATGAAATAACTTTTTCTGCACACATAAACATGTATATATATATATATATATATATATATATATATATATGCATGTATGTCTGTATGTATGTATGTATTCAACAAGTTATTCTAGTGACGCTAAAATACCTTTTGTATAATTTGAATGGATTCATGAGTTTATGTGATGCTATAATTAGTAGGTAGAGAAGCACAACACTAAAACAATCAATAAACCACCAGAACAAATTAAACCTGCAGAATGAAAAACGAATATCCCTTAAATGACAATTTCTCATAGAACAACTTAATATACTTAGGTACTATAACATCAGCAGATAATGAAGATAAATATACATAGGAGTATCTGGCGGACAGTTGAAGCAAAATAACTACACACACATGATATCCTTTATAAATAATAAAACACAAATAGCACAATCCTTACTAAAACAACTGGGAGATTAAAAACAAAAAACTAAAGTATCAGCAATAACAAAGAAAAGGAGATCAGCCTACAACAATCAATACAAAAACTGTACACTTTGCCTGGGAAAAATAGCCATAATTTCCTTCCCAGTCTAAAACAAACTATTAAGTAAACAATCAGAACTCATCTCAAAATGCAGACATGAAAGCAAATTTTATTATGTTACTTGAAAATCAAAAACTGAAAACGAACATGAATAAATTAAAATAAAAAAATAAAATAAAATAAGCATAAGCAACTAAAAAATTAACTGTTAGGGCGCCGCTACTATTTGACTACAAATGGGCTGTTCCCATTGCTATATATAGCAATGGTGGATTCTATACAAGAGAGTCGTAGAGGGTCACTAGACTGACGACTCTACGACACTGTCAGCCCTCTGCCTTCGGGTAGAGGGCGCTCTCTGCTTCCGAGCAGAGAGCATTAAGCCAGTCGTGGTTCCGCCGAAGGGTAGAGGCACGACTGGGCAAAAATCGACAGACATTTTTTGGCCGGGCCATATAACCCGGAAAGCCCAGATATAAACTGACCATGTGTCATATGTTGCTCTTACTGGGAGGGACGGCTAAATAATGAGTCGTAGAGAGTCACTTGAGAGTCTCTAATGAGTTACTGAAGAGTCAGTGCGAGTCAGTGAAGAGTTAGTTACACTTCCGGTGGCGTACCGGAAGTAATCACGTATACACACGTCTTACGACGGATTGGACTCTTGTATCTTTCTATTGTTAATATTACTAATCACTTCTGTACATACTAACCGTCTTTCCGCGGAATACAACTTATATTCTGATTCTGTTGTTGAGTTATTCATTTATACTTGGCGACATAACATTAACCCAAACAAATGAATAACTAAATAAATTAAGTAAATAATAAATAAAATAATAACCGTTCCAATGAGGTGTATATATAAAAAAAATCGAGTAAAAACACAATGCACATGGCCTGGCAATTGCGCTGAGCATGAAATAGACTGTTGCGACTGGGTGTTGA
>JBBBDQ010001322.1:550000-577500 GCA_037127315.1 Ascarosepion bandense
ATATTTATTTTTGCAGGGATACCATCACGTCCACATACTTTATGCAGATCCAGTTTAGAGATGATAGCAGACCACAGACTGGATTATATGCTTGTAACACAATAGAGACTCAATTTTTATTTAGAAAGTCAAAGATAACCCAGCTGACTCAAGATGAAAACTAGAAGAAAATTTATTAAGAAAACTTTTGCTGTATAATGTTAACACCACAAATTTTGTGAAGAGAGGAAGAATAGAAGATTTTCTCTTACTTAACATCCTAATACAGAGCCGCAAGTAGTTACGGAACAAAACTTATTAGCGGCTATACAGTGGTTCATTTTAAAAGCCAGCATCTTTGTAGATACATTTACAATTTAACGAGCAGGTACAATGAGGCATTTGTTTTGATCGGAACTATAACGTATGAAGTTAAACATGCAGGTGTGAACAAATAGAAGAGTCTGGTTTCCCCGGAACGCCTCAGAAGCATCGATGTTTGCTTTAACCCAAGAAAAAAAACCCTCGATGATTCAGTTCTTAAAATGGTTAAAGTGTCAAAGTAAGACCTTTATATAGTAATGACAAAATTGACGGAAATATATGCCGCTTCTTTAAAGTGAAACACTAGGCATTCTTTAACCATGAATTGTTTTTCTTTACGCTTTGACCACCGGGATGAGACCAAAGTGTTGCATCTGCATTCATTTCTAAAGGTAATAGTAATATTAAATGCTTCCTTATAAGGAAACGTTCAGCATTAACAGATCGATCAATCAATGCTAATTTCAGTTGAATTTTTAAAATCTTTCCCGTAAAAGAATCATTAAAAAAAGGTTTTTCAAGTTTTGTAGCTGTTAACAGTATTGATGGTGTGTTCATGCCTAATTTTTTGTTTGAAAAAATGTGTAATGTCAGCATCATCATGATGCAATTAAATTCTCTTCGAGTTACATGTTCAATGAATTTTAGCTATTGTTACTGTTGAAAGCCCTCACACAATGTTTTTGTCATCTGGTACAGTTTTTGTGAGATTCACTGATGGATGGCTTTATTTAAAATCTACGGGTTTCATTATCTTGAAAGCCATCTTTAATCATAGGTCTGAGAAAGCGTTTGTATACGGCCGAGAGTTTAGATATTTCCGAACGAGTTGCAAGACATCTATATGAAAGTCTTGATATGATGAGTATATTTGATATATCCATAACTCGATATTGTAGCCTAATATTTTTCCTTTGTAAAAATTTGCGGTGTTGACCGGATATACCTCTAGCGCATTCTACTCTATTTTCAATTTCCTCATCTACTAAATTGATCTATACACTCCTCGAATCGTATAAACCAATAAAAAGCCCGTTGTCAATACTGTAAAAAGATCAAAGAAGCCCTCAATTCACACTCCTCCTCCTTTTTGAACAGGAGTTTATCCATTTTCCTGTTTAGATGGGAAAGGAATGTACTTTTTATTTTCTCATTGAACCAAATTGCATTTCTGATATGTGTTTTATTTTCAAGCACAGTCAAAACGGAATAGTTCATTATTTATTATGTGTTGGTTGGAGACGTTTGTTTCTTTCTTTAATTTTCCACTGAAAATAATTAGTGTCTTTTCTCCTCTTTCTACGCGATCAAAACGAAATAGTTCATTTTTTATGCAGTATAAGTTGACAGATATTAACTATGCAGATTACGTAGCTATCGCTACAGACATCATAACCAATACCGCAGTTCTACTACATCATCTAAAAATGCTATGAATTCTGTCAGACTCTACCAATGCATCTAAAACAGAAATTATAGGCCTCAACTAGCGAAGCTCAATTTTATTAAATTCAGCGGGTAGTAGCACTCTCTGCTCAGTTAATGACTGCCTAATATTTCTTCATAAGAACATTGCTAATATTCTTATTTCCAGTGAGTTTTTCTCAATGCTAAATTTGCTTTAAGACCACCAGAATTAAGCAACGTTGAGCCTGGTCAACACCTAAATGAGTGACTGCCTGGAAATACCAGGTACTGTAAGCTTGGATGTGCAGCAGGTGTAATAGACAACGGTTATGAATTGAAAATCGGAGACACTTACTTCCAATTTATTTACCTAATACCCTTGGAAAAGATATGATCCACCCATTTCCCTCAAATATGATCCACTTCATTTTCCTTGTATCAGTAAATCATTATTTTCTTCAAATAAAATTCTAAAAATCAATCTAAAATATCTTTTTTATTTTTCTAACAATCTAAAAATATTTTCTGGCTTCATATAACGGGCAAAAGTTTTAACTTTACAGATTTCTTTTTCCTCGACTGATTACCAACCAAAGAGGGAGAACCCAGTCTGTCGTACCGTCAGCTGGGTTAGAGAAGAAGAGATGGATTCATATATTTACTAATGTAACTTTTCGAAAGTTGAGATTTTTACTTTAAGTCTCCCATCCCGTATCGATAGCCACTACTCTACGCACATACCCTTATTGATATAGTTGGTTAGCATACTCTTATTGATGTAGTTAGTTAGAATATATCGCAGAAGCTTATTCACTTTCATAGTCTCTGCTATCCCTTTCTTCAAGTCTTTTTTACGCAATGATGTGTCTGACTCTTTGTATTCTGTTTGATTTATTACATCGATTCTCTTGCTTTTATCTAGTGTTATATTTACTGCAGCTGTGAGGAAGTTCAGCTGTATGATGTCTTGGCTTTCTCAATTTCCTGTTTCTTCTCTGTTTTCCTGTACGGAATTCATGCTGAAATATAACTGCTCTACCTACAATCACGGCATATTTCATTAATTTCAGAATCGCAAAAAACTACCTCTTCTCTTCACGCTCTATTTTACTTGATTTGAGAATATTTCTCTTGTTGAAGGAACATTTACAGTCCTGTCGAATATTTCAACTGTCCATTTCTTATTGTCTTTCGGCTTAGATGACATCAGGTTGAAACACAAAATCACCGAAATTAAAAGCGTCGAATATGATCAATTTTACTTGATTTGAGAATATTTCTCTCTATTTTACTTGATTTGAGAATATTTCTCTTGTTGAAGGAACATTTACAGTCCTGTCGAATATTTCAACTGACCATTTCTTATTGTCTTTCGGCTTAGATGACATCAGGTTGAAACACAAAATCACCGAAATTAAAAGCGTCGAATATGATCAATTTTACTTGATTTGAGAATATTTCTCTCTATTTTACTTGATTTGAGAATATTTCTCTTGTTGAAGGAACATTTACAGTCCTGTCGAATATTTCAACTGACCATTTCTTATTGTCTTTCGGCTTAGGTGACATCAGGTTGAAACACAAAATCACCGAAATTAAAAGCGTCGAATATGAACAATAAACAGATAGGTGATTACTTGGGAATACCAGGTACTGTAACCTTAGATGTGCAGGTAATGTATTTTTTTATGGCAAGGAACTCTTCATCGGTGAGCCGAGTTTCAATTCATGTTGAGTTTCTTATATTTAATAACTTGCAAATACTTTTTTAGGAAAAGTATGAATCCAACGTTTCTCTGCTAGCTGGAGATTAATTAAACTTCTTATTCCTAAATCAATATTATCTCAAAATATTCTGACAATCTAGAAATATTTTCTGGCATTAAATAACATTCAAAGAGTTAATAAAAGTATAGAAAACGAAGCAATCAATGAAAAAGATGCTTTTCAGCGGGCGGACACTTTTAAAGAAGTATGAAGTTTGAAAAAAAGTGTTATGTTCAATGTTTAAGGTGAAATTATTGAAAAAAAATTACCTAAAATTGTATCTTTGTTCAACAAAGTTACTATGAGTATATTTTTTCAGTTTTTAAGAATATTATTCCTAATATAAGAATAATCTATCTATGTATCTATGTATCTATCTACACACACACACACAAGCATATATATATATATATATATATATATATATATATATATATATAAATTTACATTCCTTTCACTAGCTATTTCAGCGAAAATCCTCTCTTCATTAGCAATGATCAAAAACGAAAATTTGTAAATAAAATAAATCTTTGGTTTTGATCATTGCTGATGAAGCAAGAATTTTCTCGCTGAAATAGCTATCCAACAGAATGTGAATTTCGGAATTTATTGATATAATATAAAATATATTTGGCTATGTAAATATAAAATACTACTTGCATCGGGTCCTCTACCTGGATCATTTTTAATATTAATAAAATTAATATTTAATCGGATCAGGTTTTTTGGGATACCTATATACAATTCCATTTTGGGATTATATATATATATATATATATATATATATATATATATATATATATATACCATAATCCTATCACTTATTCTCTAGTTCAAACTACCACCATAATAATTGCATTTATTGTTATTATCATTACATCAAATATTACTATCACCGTATTAGTCCGCAATCATTATTAACGTAAGGTACTCCTCCCTGCCATAGTAAAATTAATACCACCACATAAAAAGTAACAAGCATTACAAATGAGAATTTTTACCATTTAAATATGCACAACAACAAAAAACAAGCTCATAACCATTTAAAAATAACAATACAGTCTTAAATAAAATGATAGCAATTTTTGCCTATCATAGTTTCACACAGACCCCATCATCGTACATATGTACGTACGAGAAATCGACAACTGTCCGCGCGTAGAAATTGCTACACTATTCGAATATATCAAACGAATGCGTATGTATGTGCGCAACGGCACACATATACATATATATGCCGAGCCCCGTACGGTTCGCATATATGTTTGGGTGAGCCCCGGTGGGCGGACGCGTGTGTGTGTGTCGTTGGCACGTCAATGGTTGTACAAATGTGTATATATGTCTGCGTCTGTCATGACGACAAATTTTCCTCCCACAAAAATACACCAATATACGCAGCCTTACTTACAGCCAATTTTTCCAAAAAATTACTCAGTTTGTCTGACGATCCCAAGAGCGTAAAAGTCAGGGTTACAAACTCACATCTATCTATCTATCTATCTATCTATCTATCTATCTATCTATCTATCTATAGAGACAATATATATATATATATATATTGCCTCAACGTCTTAAAGAAAGAACGCATAAGAAATGTTGAACTCTATCAGTTTCATACGACTCTCTACGCAAGTGCAGCATTAAAATCTAGCAAGTCAGCCAGTGTGCTTATGTGACCGATGCATTGAGTTAAATAAGTTGCAGGAAGTGGTTTTCCTGTTTCAAAACTGGGAATGTTTGTCTAAAGGATGAGCCCGGTAGAGCTATCGTCTAGAAGGACTCAATTCAGAATCTTGCCACTACGTTTAGGGAACACAGTGAGAAATGTAATTTTAGTTAGACGATAAAAATAGAAACAGATTCAGTGTTTAGAATATGAGCAGCACACGACAAGTCTCTGGTAAATCACCAAAAACGTGTCGACTGTTGGGAACTTTTGCTTAGACAGTAACTTCAAGTGCCTTTTTAAGATAGGCTTTTTACTATTGGTGAAAAATTGATTCTTTACTGTAATGGTAAGTGCCATCGTCAGTTGATAATTCAAAATTGAGAGGATAACTTTTATCTAAATAATTATGCTGAGTATATGATTGGGTAAAGAATGACTCATCCATTATAAACTGTTAGACAATAATAAAAAAATCAATACTGATCTCGACTGTCAGCGGCTTCGTTGTTTGAAAACAGCCTTGGCCAGAAACCTTCCATCTTTAGTCAACAGAAAGAGAGGTAATCACTTATCATGATCATATCCGTCCTCACGCGATTAATTAAAGATCTCGTAGGGAAAATATTTTATTCTCTATATTCTACTGACATTTTATCTTCTGATTATCACGTTTATGGGTTTTCATGAAGCGGAAATATTACTGCATGAACATTTGTCAGTTGTGTAGTACGATACTTACATGGCTTCTGCTCGTACGAACTTAAGTCACTGTTGCCTCCTCAACAGGTGTTTACTCGTGCAACCAGATTGGCAACTAGGTCCCATCCATTCACAGTTAAATTAGCCAAATGCAGACGACAATTCTACTCCTGCAGCTTCTTCTCTCGCACTTCCCGCTTGTGGAACTCGCTCCCATATTCTTGCTTTCCAGACGGCTACAACCTCCAGGAATTTAAATGCAATGTCAGTACTCATCTATTAACCACTTGACTCTAGTTCTTTCCCCACCCCATATATCCTTTCCTTTTTCTCTACCTTTGAAACTGTCATCACACCTGCATTCTCCTCTTTCTATTACTCCTTTCTAACTGGTTCGTCTTCCTCTTCACTCTCTTCTAATAAACCTTTTTACACTTATGTAGCCCCCTGCACATCAGTAGCATTACCGCCTTGCTCGGGGTGAAACGATAAAAAAAAAATACAATTTTTCCTGCCAGAATCTATTTTACATATTTATATGTCTACCAGTCCTTTTTGCATTCAGTGTTGCTGTCATATTTTATTTGGTGCTTCTTGTATGTAGTCTAGAAGAAATACAGAGAATAATCTGTAATTTTACAGGTGCTGATATGGTGTATTGGCTTCAGTCAATTCCACACTGCAATAACGTTACTTTCCTTTTCTTTTTTATTACACAAAGAGAATAATCAAATGTTTTATATATTCGAGATAGCTATTCAGCATTCAGTTCATCGGAGATTGCAGTTTCCATTGCGTATATTACTATGGTATCTACAGTAAATGACTTTTCTTTCAATTTCAGTCGATAGAATTTCATCTTAGATATATACTCAGATGTAAAGAAAAGAGAGCTAAACTGCGATGAAATAGGTAATCTAAACTTATTTATAAATGGAACTTTGTGTGTGTGAATGTGTGTGTGTCTGTGCGTGTGTCCGTTACCTATAGACTCCGAAACGGCTGAACCGATTTTCTTGAAAATTTATACAGTTGTACTATAAGTGTTTGCAAGTGTTCTTAGCTAGGTTTTGTGTCGATGTACCCCCGATAAATATCGACAATCCATAATCGAAAAAATCGGGTTATAGAAGGACTGGTCTGATTTTAATCAAATTTGATACACTCATAGACAAAGACATAAGAAACGATATTCAGAAGTTTCAAGGTTGCATTTCTTACAATAGTGCAAAAAATCGATAATATATATATATATATATATATATATATATAAAAGGCAAGATATGTGTATGTGTGTGTGTGTGTGTGTGTGTGTGTGTGTGTGTGTGTGTGTGTGTGTGTGTGTGTGTTTATTTGCGTGTATGTCTGTATTTTTTCCAGCCCTTTTATTTTAGTTTTTGCTTTGGGTTTGTCTCTAAGTAGGTATAATTGTAGTTCTTAGTCTCAGCCATGATACCATTTATTCAGTGGACTTATTTAGCCTTCAAAATTCAGTTTACGACGAAAAAAACATATTTGATATCGATACCAGGAAATGGAAAATTTGACTTATATCCATTCATTTTTCTTTCAGTCTACGGTTTCGCTTTAACTGGAAACAACTATTACTTTTTAGTCTTTCGTGCTAACGTCCAAAGAGTCTGAGCTCCAGGACCATGGATTAATTTTAAAGCTTTCATTACACCCGAGCAACGCCGGGTTATACTGCTAGTCTTTTATAAGACTGTGGATGCTTGAAAATCTTTTGGGAGAAGGCGAAGTGACTTGAAAGTTAAAAAACTATAGCGTTAAAATGCGAACAATGAGGAATTTTAGAAAAAATATTAGCTAATCGGAAACTGATGCTTACAATAAAAAAGAGACAAGTGATAATTTTGAAATCCCTAATTAAGAAAGGCAATCTGAACAAATCAACACTCACAGGTTCTAATGGGGTAAGAAACAGCGTGATGAATGAACCGGCAAGCCCCTTTAATTAATTGGAATAAATAAATTGCAGAAAAAGAATAATTGTTGGGGATCAACCCTTTATTGCACAATAAATAGACTCGTCTAAGGTATACAAATAATCATGTCTATACGGAGAACGGCAGTGCGAGTCACCGTGATTTATCTCGTTGCGACGGCATTTCTCACTGTCAGCCCTCTGCCTTCGGGCATAGGGCGCTCTCTGCTTCCGAGCAGAGAGCAATAACCCAGTCGTGGTTCCGCCGAAGAGTAGAAGCACGACTGGGGAAAAATAGACAGGTATTTTTTGGCCGGGCCATATAGCCCGGAAATTCCCACTCATAACTGACCATGTGTTACATGTTGACCTTAGTGGGAGGGACAGCTAAATATAGTGCTTGTCACGGCGTGATTGTCATAGAAGTTGAGTAGTTGAACCGCCGCTAGTTGGTCAGTAAGAATATAGACTTATTACCTGCACTTCTTATCTACAAGATTGTATATATTTGACTAAATCCTACTAAAAGTATTCTTAGTATTCCTGAATCTACTAATTGTGTACAGGTTGTATATATTTTGTTCAATATGCTTACATTTTTCCTCTCATATCTATTTTGTATTATTATTATATTGTGTGGTTTCTAACAAGAATCCACAACAATAACGAGAGGAGATAAAGTGTAAAACTTACTGTAATAAAAGGCAGAACGTTGTGGAGAGACATAATTGTTTTTACTTTGGATAAAAACAAGGCATATAGATGAAGAATAAAACGAAATTTAACATAAAATCAATTCGGAAAACGTGTTATACAAACTTGAACAAATGAAATATTCGAAAATGACATGATTGCCTTTTGCAAAGGACGGTTATTATTAAGATTTTCAAAGATTCTAAAAGAGCAAAATGGAAAACAAGGGACTTTATTATTATGTCTAAAGATATCAAAATTATGCACTTGGCTCAAAGCGACTCATTACATCTCAACACAAAAATTCATAAATATTGATATGCTGAAATTGTTTTCAGCAGAAACAGAAATGGCTTATGCAAAGTTAGCAGATAAAGAGAAAGAAAGCAACAATGGTTTTCAAAGAATGAAACATAGCAAAAGGGATATGGGGATTTGGCAAAGATTCTCACAGAAGTTCATGGTAATTCCTGGTTTTGACATAAAACTGAAACAGAACTAGAAAAAAATAAAAATAATATTTCATCAAGGACTGAAATTCAGCCAGTTATCTGCAATTTTATTAAGGTTTCGTGTGGATATCATATGCTAACGCATCTATCTATCTATCTATCTATCTATCTATCTATCTATCTATCTATCTATCTATCTATTTGTGTTTGTATGAGTGTGTCTGTGTATGTGCGTGTGTGTATGTGTGTATGAGTTAAAAACATGGATTAAATCCGACAATAAGAAAGCAAAAAATAAAAATCTTCTTTAATTGAATTTATGTAAATCTATCATGAGGAGGAAAACAATGTGGAAACAGGTGACACCCACAAAACAAAACTGAGGCATACATACATACATGGATACGTAAGAATACCTATACATACTAAAACAATAAATGAACATCTTTGAACAAAATAGAAAAACAAAATTTAAAAATAGAAAAAACAAACTTACATTACCCACCTTCCGAGAAATTCAGATGAACTTTAATATATTTATTAAAAACAAATAGCAAAGCGCCTTTCTTATTTGATGACCTTTCCATATATATATTAATGGAGTAGCTTTGTTTAAATTTGAAGGCTTATAAGTACAAATAGTTCTACGCAAAAGGTTGTTTATATTTGATAAGCGTACATTTAAATTAGAATTATAGCTCTTTTTATAATTGCTACGATGCTAATATAAATATTTCTATGTTTCAAAAACACTACGAACTCTGGAAAGTTTCTCAAAAAATTTGGATCCGGACGTGCAACGACATGTAGGCAAAGTAGAAAAATGTAATAGCAGATTAAACAGAAAATGTTGTTTATCAATTTTAAAAAAATAATTATACAGAGCAATTTACGATCACTGACCACTTTATTAAGTGAACGTGATAAAACCCTCTTTTTTACATTATCAAACAGTTTAATGGTAACGAAAATGTTAATATTAGCCGTTTTCTAATAAGAAAACAGACGACATTCTTTGACTGAACAGCTTGTACTACTGTCGGTTAAAATAAATAAAATCGTTTCTCTTAAAATAATTTTTCAGGAAAATAAGTTTCTCTAACCAGGTAGCTCTTACCAATCTTTTCAGTAGTAATGGGGGAGGGTTATTTCCTAACCTTATTTTTTGAAGCAATGTGGAAAGTCAACATCTTGATTATACCACAGCATAATCATTGGTGCAAGATTTGTGGGGTGGGGGAGTCTAAAGAAAAAATGTTGCTCTTTCTTAATTAATACCTCTAAATTTTAAAGAGTATGGTTAGAAAATGAAAAGAAAATCTCAGAAAGCGGTAAGTTTGGGAGCAGAAATTCCTTGTTGATGAAAAAGACGGACAAACAAAGAAATCTTCGGATCCCATAGCAGCATGAAAACTCTTTTTGAATAAGTATTTCGAAAATATTGTCAAATCCGTGCCGAGTAGAACTGAGAAACTTCTAAAGACAAAATGTGTTTTAACCGCTTATTACAATGAGTCATAAGAAATTTCTGTTTTTGAGAACCAATTATGACGACTGTATCATCCTCACAACTGATCATACATGGTACTTTAGAATAAATCTGAAGTATACCTTACTTTTGTCCGATAGTGGCAGCGGAAACATTTGAAGAAATAATAAATATCTTAACCTTCCTAATGGAGTGACCAAAACATTTCAGTGCCTTCCTATGGTGTATTTCTTTCTTTTTTTGTTTTACTTCTTGCATCAAGACAGAAATCGCCCACGTTGAGATAGCCCCTAATTAGATTGAAAAGTACAAACAAAATCAAACTGGATAGCCTGCTCTGATGCGCATAGGAACATACATTTGAGGCAAACCGATATGAGAGAATCAATGAAGCCTGGACAGAAAGGAAGGCAGTAATAGAAGCAATGAAATCTCCAAGCAGTTTCCTGTCTACTTAGCGGACGTCTTTGCCATTCTCATATTGAAATCGACAGTCAACTTCGAGTTTATTCCTGAACATAGATGTCATTGTCGAATCCGACTGACAACCACTGTGACCAATCTAGTTTTATGATTGTCAACATTTAAATTTTTGTCAAGTGTCTAGTGATATTTTTAAAGCTATTTTTTCTTGTTTTTATTTTAACAATCTTTACAATTGCCTATTTGACTGTTCTTCGATTTCAGACAAACATTTTTGCTATAACATACTTTGTTTCATAAATTTATATAATTTCCTTTGTTAATATCTTTCTTATGAACTTAAAATAGATATTAAATAACTATACTTATACGTAGATGGTATCTTTTTCATGGCTATATAAGTATTACTCGTATATAAGAGAATCTGTTATATTATGGAAAGTCAAATTCAGTTTTGAGAACGTGCTTTTCTTTTCCGTTGCAATATTCCGTGTTTTTATCTGCGAATTTTGAAAATTAGTTTCTTTGATCAAATCTTTGAAACACTTAACCTCGTGGACAAGATACATTTCACCAGCAATTCTATGTTCTGGTTATGTTTTTTTAACCCAAATTTCATCATTGCCTTTTTCTTTTTCTTTTTTTTTTTTTGTGACGAGTTTTCACGTATAATACATGCGTAGTCTGCACATTTGGGTGACGCATATGCTGTTTGTTTTAATCGTCTTAGACTCCAAAACTGTATTATTGTGATTTGACTCGTAAAATATTTTTTTGCCCATTAAGGCTTACGTCCATATCACGTTAAAATACAAGTTCCCGTAAGATCACTAAAGTTAAGCAACGTCGAATATGGTTAGTATCTAGATGGATAACCATAAAAGAATACCAGGTGTTGTAAGCTTCGATGTACGGTTAATGTAATTAATAATGACTCAGGATCGTTAGTGTTGTGAATCCCAGGAATGGGAACTGCACAAAATAATGAACAACAAACCAGATATTGAGATAGAAAAATAAGTATAACAACCGTAAAGATACAAACTTGAACGCAGGTTAGTAATCCAGGAATACGATTAGTAAGAAATATATATACAAGTCTCTGAATTAGTAGTAGAATTAGTATGTCCACGTCGGAAGCTGACGGGTACTGCCTAGTAATCTCCTGTCTGAATGGAGCCCATGGCTACTATGAACTACTGACGCTGTACTCTCCGTGAAACCTCGGTATTTGACGGCATCTGTTGGACTCTTACGGTAACTAACGTATCTCACTATGACAGGAGTATATGTATACTCAAGACGAGTCCATTATCATGGAAAAAGGGGATACCCCACAACAGTTAGACAGAGAGCCAATTTCCAATTCAAATTATATATATTTATTTACGTACAAATACCCTTTGAAAAGCTATGAATTCACTTTTTCTCCTCCCCTAGTTATGGCCTTATTAGTAAGGCTTGTATCACTAAATTATTATTATCTCAAAATATCTTAACAATCTAAACATATTTTCTGGCCTTAAATAATGGTTGATTAGCGATACAAAACGATCAATCATTGTCTTTCACATAGGATCAGCCATACTTGATTTCCAGAACGAATTAATCATTAAACAATGTCCGTGCTTCATCTTAAACAGCATTAGATAATTATCGATATTACGCAATAGGGTGGCAAGAAAGCTCTGAAAAAGTATCAAGTTTTGAACATATAGTAAGTCTATATTATATTTATTTATAATAACCGACTTCTCCAAGAAAGTGCGATCTACATAATACGCTTGATTAAGCGACTATCAAGGATATTCGAAGAAATATGGACAGAAAAAGTTTCTCAAAATTTAAATTAAGAAACTGGAAAACGCATGATAGTGTAATATCGCTTCACTGTAGGTGGTTGGACAGTTAATTCGATCGTTTGTTCTGCTTCAATTGGAGCACTTTGACATTAGAAACACGTAATATCAAGACTTACAGATGCAGGCAGCTTACTAACACAGGCTAGGAGTTCATTTGTAGATAGTTCCCTGCGATGCTAGGGAAAAATGGGGGTGTTAATTACTCTTGTTGCGAAGGCGGAAACGTTTTTATACGCGCTAACCAGCACGAGAAACATTGATTTTAAGATCACTTATAATAGCCTTAGAACATGAGTGCACCAGTGCTCAGTTGCGCGTATGTGTGTGTATGACACTTTATATGTATGCCAAATAAAAGAAATTTAATTTACATTTATATGGAGCAGAGCCGGTATAAGCGTCTCATGAACTCGCAATACAACCTATGATGAGGAGCTTTCTGAAACTATGATATATCTCAGTTTTTATAATGTAATACTTACATAAAATATATAAAATAACATATTTTATTGTAACTTAATTGTGTACATTAATAGATCATACGTAATATAGGCGAACAATTCAACTATTTAAATACAAGTTAGAGACACGTCAGGATAAATAAATCAACAATGTTTTCTGGCAATTTTTGACTTCAACTTCGTATTTTCTATTTAATAATTGAAGAATTTTAACACATTCAATATTATGGATAAAAAATAGTGAATTTTATATAGTGTTATTTTTTTGGTTGACAAAACGAATTTACAGATTTGGAAGCAAAAAACAAGAAAATAAATGACATTAAAATCCAAAAATATTTTTTCTTTTAATAGTCAGTTGTGCTTAGTTTAGTTTGTAATATATGCAAATATAAAAAAAAAACAACAAACAAATGTTGCTAAGCTAGAGTCAGATGGCAAAGAAGTGAATCCCCAGTCAGCCCCAACCCCACACAGTAGAAGTGTTAAGGTGTGATGGCGTCAGGAATACATTTCATCGTATAAAAAATAAAAATAAATCTTTTATATATATATATATATATATATATATATATATGATGCTCAAACAGACTAATAATCATAATAAAAAATTCAAAGAAAACGTTTGAATTACCTTCATTTTAACATCTCGTGATGTTGCAGTACACAAGAAGCAATTCTAAAACTAAAAATTGTCTGTTAATCTTTTTGAATGATTTGTGAGCGTTTTATATATGTATATATATATATATATAATTGACAACACTGTTTATAGATACGTAATTTGGAATAAAGCACATTTCGTCTTTTTGCCTTGATAAAGTCCATCACAGGACGCAACGCGCAGGCGAGTTAAATACAGTGTTCCTCTTGTCTTCTTTTTATTTAACCATCCTGCTCTTCATCTCAGATCATAACTGAGTATATTTTTACATATATATATATATATATATATATATATATATATATATATATATACTAAGATTAACAGAACATTTTTAGTTTTAGAATCGCTTCTTGTGTAGTGCAATGTCACGAGATGTTAAAATGAAGGGAATTCAACCTTTTTCTTTGGACTAATATATATATATATATATATATATATATATATATATATATATATATATATATATATATCACCCCAAGCAATGCATTCGATTGTTGCGCAGGGGTTTACATAAGGGAAAGTAATGAGAAAGAGTTATGGGAAATGTCAGGAGGAAGGTAAAAGACGGATGAGAATATAGAGAATAGGGGAGGAGTAGATGAAAAAAAAATGAGAGAATGAATGCAAGTTAGTGAGATAGAAGATGCCTATTGACCTTACATTTAAATTCCTGGAGATTGTAGCTGTCGGGGAAGTAAGTATATGGAAGGGAATTCCACAGGCGGGAGGTGCGATAAAAGCAGCTGTTAGAGTAGAAATTGCTGCTATATTTTATCGGTTTCACTGTAAAAGGCGGGGGACCTAGTTGCTAATCTAGTAGCTCGTGTAAATTCATACCTAGGAGGCATCAGTATTTATAGAAGCCAAGTCACACAGGTGAGAGAGCGACTGCAGCCGAGCTGCCAAGTCGGTGTCGATCACATTACAGATTCTCCGTTGGATTTTGTCAAGAACCCCGAGGTGAATAGCAGGGGCACCCGACCAGATGTGGTAGCAGTATTTAATACACGGGCGGATGATAGATTTATATATGTGCAGGATTGACTCAGACAGGAAATACTTTCTGGTCCTGCACAGTGAACCGACCTTCTTAGAAGCGGATTTAGCAATGAATTCGATGTAGTCATTCCACTTGAGGTTCGCTGAGAGTGTGAGACCAAGGAGGCGTAGTGTTTTACTCTCGGGGGGGGCAACCCTGTTCCATGTTAATGGGGGGTAGGAGTGATTGTCTATGATGGTTATTAGAGAGCAGCTTAGTTTTGGAAGTATTAAATTTTACGAGCCATTTCTTACCCCGGTTTACTATGGATTGGAGCTCCTCGAGCTCGGTAGCGAGGTTCGCTTTGACAACGTCAGCAGATTTTTGCTCGAGGCGAGAGTAAACGGTGGTGTCGTCGGCATATATGCTTAATTGGGATCTGATTATGCCAGGGAGATCTTTAATGTATATAAGAAAGAGCGTAGGACCTAGGATAGAGCCTTGAGGAACACCCGCGTTCCTATGGTAGTTTTGGGAGGCATATCCGTTTAATACTACCTTCATTGTGCGATTAGGTAGGAATGGTTGGATTAGTTCTAACAATTGTCCAGTCATACCATAGCTCAGCAGCTTGTGTAGAAGGCCAGCATGCCAGACTCTGTCAAATGCTTTGGAAACATCCAGGGCAACAGTTCGAGCTTCGCCGTTAAGATGTTCACTCTAACCATGACCCGAGAGCTACACAAGGCAGTTGAAAGAGTAGGAGACACAGAGTTTTTTCGGATATGTAGGGAAGATAACGGTTAACCCGAGACACGAACAGGTTAAGATTGTTGCGATTGTAGCATCTTCTTGAGTTGGTTGCAGAAAGCAACGGTTCTTAGAAATAATAGAACTTACATATCACCAATAAAATACTTGTAGAATGAGGGTGATTCCGTATAATGTGTGTAGCATGGCGGGTATATGCCATAAAGGTAAGAACAGGTGGAACTAAGGAATATAATTCGACTGAATACTTTCCATGGAAGTAGCGATGATTTGTATGTGGGACAAGAATTTTAAGGTAGAATATAAGCGTTAGAGTACCAAGAGGATTAAAAAAATCTCATATGTTAATCGTTGTGTGTCTTGAACGGACGTTTTCAAAATTTCAATAATTCCATTGAAAGAGAATTAAACACACACACTCTCTCCTTTTTTTCTCTTACACACACACATACACACGCAAACATACTCTCTCTCTCTCTCTCACACACACACACACACACACACACACACACACACACACACACACACACACACACACATATATATATATATATATATATATATATATATAAATATGTACACATAAAGAGAGAGAGACAAGCAGACAGGCAGACAAACGGATTTTACATTTTAAGATTTACTAATATAAGTACTGCGACTTAACCCATAACTGGGGGAGAAATGGTAGATTCATACTTTTTTCAAGGGTAATTGTTTGTAGGTGAATATAATGAACCTCTTGCCCGTATACAGATATCGATCAGCTGATGTTTTGTTGGGTGGATGACAGAACATTTGGATTCGGAAGATTTGTTTTCGCCTAATGATTATCAGCTTAGTACGGACTAGTCAATTGTACTTATATTAAGTACATACTTAATGATGTTTTTTTAACCGGGACGTTAGAAACCCTGTAGGTTAAAAAAAATGAAAATTTGAACCTACAAAGGGCGGAAGAACTCTTAAGGAGTCAACGGTCAGCTAACTAGAGGTAGTGTCTCAAGAAACCACCGTGGAGAAGGAAACGGGATACCACTCCACTAACTACCCCACGCTTAATCATGGTTATTTACAACAAATATATATAAACCAACACCGTGAAGAGGGTTGCTTCCCAAGGAAACAACTCCTCGCTCGGTAAGGATCGGCATGGGCAACAGGTAACATCTGACCGTCATTCGGCGACTGTTAGCACCAACGGCGTAAAGGGCACATTTTGCTCCAAAAATTGTCCCCGGACAAGAACGACATGAACAACAGGTGTCTCTGGACCGTTACCCTGCGACTGTGCGCAACAAAGAAAGAATTACTTTTGGTACATGGAACGTCAGGACACTTAACAACTGTGGACAACTAGAGAATGTCAAGCAGGAGATAGACAGACTGAAGATCAATATCCTAGGCATATGCAAAACCAGATGCCTAACAATGGAGACTTACGTAGTGATACCCACAGGATAATTTATGCAGATGGCAAAAACAACGAAAAAGGGGTCGGCTTAATACTAGACAAAAAAATGAAGAAACGCGTTCTTGGATACTGTCAGCTTTCAGAGAGAGTCCTCCTGGTTAAAATACGGAGAAGGCCCTTCAACATAGCTATCATAGTAGTTTATGCGTCGACAACTCAAAGTATTGAGGACGAAAAAGAATCATTCTATTCCATAGTGGACAGTGCCAAGGCTCAGTGCAAAAGCCAAGAAATTAGGATCATAGTGGGTGACTTGAATGCCAAGGTAGATAAATGGAGGGAGGGAGGAGACACGACCGGCAACTTTGGACTAGCGGATCGCAGCAAACGAGGAGAAAAATGGGTCCAATGGTGCACAGCAAATGACCAGGTAATTACTAACACCTGGTTTCAAGAACACCCACAACGTCTATGGACATGGAGAAGCTCAGGAGGGGACACGATGAACCAAATACGCTACATAACTGTAAACAAGAGATTCAGAAACGCAGTGGTACAATGCAAAACATATCCAGGTGCCGACTACGGAATTGACCATGTCCCAGTCATCTGCAAACTAAGGATCAAACTCCGGAGAATGAAGAAGCCCAGCACATCACCAAGGCTGCAATACAAGACGCTTGTGAATGACCTCACTCTGCAGAAAGAATACACTAACAGCGCGAGAAAGAAATATGAAGAACAAATTGGAAAAGGAGACTCAAAATGGGACTCACTAAAGGAAGCGATAGTGACATCAGTGAACAACATTGGCCTCAAAAAATCAGACGCAGAAGCAAAAAAGAGTAGATGACTGAAGAGATTCTTCACATGATGCAAAGGAGACAAAAATAACGCCAAGACATGGAGGAGAGTACAAGAAACTACACAGGGAGATAAGGAACAAATGCAGACAGGCTAAAGAGGAATGGCTCAACAATAAATGTGCAGAAGTAGAGAGGCTGAGCAGGACCAATAAAGCAGAGATGCATAAAGAGATAAGAAAACTGATAGGACAAAAACACTGCTTCTCAACAAGATGCATAAAAACTAAAGATGGAACAATCATATTGGAGAAAGAGGAAATACTCCAGCGATGGGAAGAATATATAAAGGATCTTTTTTGCGACAGAAGAGAGAAGAGAACAACCGAGAATACACAAGGAGGAGGATGGACTGGAAATATTAAAATCCGAAGTGGAAGCTGCAATGGACAAACTGAACAGAAGCAAAGCAGCTGGACCAGACGGCATAGTAATAGAGCTGCTGATTGCCCTGGAAGAATATGACATAGAAAGGATTACCGACATAATAAACGAAATTTATAATAGTAGAATAATACCAGACGACCTATGCAAGTCGATATTTATAGCACTGCTGAAGAAACCCGGTGCAAACGAGTGCAAACTACACAGAACTCTCAGCTTAATGAGTCACATTATAAAACTGATTGTGAGAATCCTGAATGAATAGAGCGAGAAGCTGAATCAGACCAGAGATAGGACAGGAACAGTGCGGGTTTGTCAAAGACACTGGAACAAGGAACGCCATATTTATGATTAGGATGCTCTCTGAAAGGGCAATACAAATGAAGAAAGACTTGCACATATGTTTTAGAGATTATGCGAAGGCATTCGCAAAATATGACACAAAGAATTGATGGAGATGCTCGGCGGCCTCAACATTTTTGGGAAAGATTTCAGAGTAATCAAGAATCTCTACTGGCAACAAACTGCCTGCATACGGACAGGTAACGATTTCAGCAGATTTACAAAGATAGAAAGAGGCGTAAGACAAGGATGTTACTTTTTACCAGATCTGTTCAACTTGTACAGCGAGAATGTTTTAAGGAACCTAGATGACATGCCAGGATTTGTAATTAGTGTCCACACTTGAACAACATAAGGTACGCAGATGATACAGTGCGGATTGCAGACAGGGAAAGGAAACTATAAGACCTCATACAGAAGGTAACGGTAGAGATTGACAGAATCGGACGACAAATAAATTTTAAGAACATTGAATGCATGGTCATCAGCAAAAAGGGCAACCCATAATGCCAAATACAGGTGTGGGATACCAGAATCAAGCAAGTACAAATGTTTAAATACCTAGGAGATGTTCTAACTGGAGATGCAAAGTGCGACACAGAGATCCGAAGGTGAATTGGCATGGCAAAAGAAGCGTTCAAGAAGCTGAGTAAAGTACTAACAAACAGGAAAATTTCACTACAAACAATGAAAGAAGTGCTGGATTGTTATGTGATGTCAGTTCTTCAGTTTGGCAGTGAACGCTGGACAATACCATCAAAAATGAGGACAAAACTTGAAGCAGCGGAAATGTGGTTCTACAGAAGGATGCTGCGGATATCGTGGACTAAGCATGTAAGCAAAGATGAGGTGTTGGAAAGAATGGCAACAAAAAGGAAATTAATAGTGAGCATCAGGAAGCGACAACTGAAATTCCTGGGACATGTAATAAGGAAGGAGAACCTGATACTGACAGGCCAGATAGAAGGAAAAAGAGACAGAGGAAGTGAGCGTATAACATATTTGCAGGGCCTGATCAGGTGGATAACGGAACGGGGGTTGCGAGGTGTAACAGGAACAAACATACTAAGAGCCCCAATGGATAGGGAGACGTGGTGAACCATGATCGTCTACGTCCTGAAGGGACAGGGCACATAGAAGATGATGCGCTTCGCGGGTGCGGAGATGGCGTCTCAGACGGGGACAGTTTCTAAAAACAAATTTCTTTTTTTGGACTTAGATTGCAGGACATGTCGCAGCGTTCTCTGGAGAATTGACAAGTGCATGCCAGGGGTCAGATAACCAAAGCGAGTCCACGGAGAACGACGAAACAGGGAAAATATCCATTATACTTTTCACCTCAGTTTTCACTTACGGCTTACCTCGGTTTCACTCGTCTATAATACTAGCTTACAACTCGAGACTAAAATATGTTTTACTGCTAGCAAATGTCATGGGTAACGATCTAGTCGAATGGTTATTTTAATGTCACAAGCGTTTGACTGGAAGAAACTAAACTTTGTCAATGAACCTGGTGTCTGGTCTGAGCTGCAACGCTACACCCGACATTGCCTTTCGAGAACCGGTGTTTCAACGCGATACGAATTAAACATTACAGAGATATATATACGTATATATATATATGGCAGAACTTTATATTCTTAAATCAAAATTATAGTGAACAATGAACGGCCATGCATATATATATATATATATATATATATATATATGAAGAAAACAAACAAACACTGGTTAAAATTTACATCGAGAAACGCTGAAGATAATTTTAAATTAAACACAGAAGACAAACGGAATATGCAAATGTTTTGGTGTCTGACGCATCCAGTAATATAACTTACCCGAATTCCTACGGTTTATGACCTTTATTTTATTTTTCTGTATATTGCTATTGATTTAAAATTTATTAAGCGAAAATTAAATTGAAAACTTGCGTAATTTCCAAGCAATAAATTTAAAAATAAACAAAAATGACATGAATTTAATGTTAGCTTGTTTATGTCTCCAGACCCAAAGAACTCTTCAAAAATCTAAATTTAAAATATTTGTCAATATTTCTGAGATGGGCTGTTGTAATTATTTTTACTTGTTTGGATTGTTGCCCTGGATGTTTCCAAAGCATTTGACAGGGTCTGGCATGCTGGCCTTCTACACAAGCTGCTGAGCTATGGTAATACTGGACAATTGTTAGACCTAATCCAACCATTCATATCTAATCGCACAATGAAGGTAGTATTAAACGGATATGTCTCCCAAAACTACCATAGGAACGCGGGTGTTCCTCAAGGCTCTATCCAAGGTCCTACGCTCTTTCTTATATACATTAAAGATCTTCTTTGCCATATTCACAAAAAAAGACACATGACCTAGTGGATAAAAGCGTTCGTTAAATCCAGTGACTTGACTCAATGAGTCGTAAGTTCAATATCTGGCTACAGATGTATTAAGACAGATATCTGATACTGAAATACCGTGAAACTAGAACATTCTAGCCCAGTGGAAGGGTTCAGTTCAAAATTTCAGTAGCAAGCAACAGTTTACTCGACTGGAAAATGAGTATTCAAAGAGGTGTTTAATTTTTCTATCGTGGGATCAGAGAGTCAAATGTCTCTTGTGGATTCCATTTGAGGAACCGCACAAAATATTAAATAACCAAAACAGATATGGAGATAAAAAAAAAATGATTTTATTGAATGTAATATACAAACTGGAAAACGGGTTAGTCAATTTAGGAATACTATTAGTAGAAATGCTGTGGTACAGTGGATATCGGCTCGGAACGAGAAATCGGGGAGTCGAGTTCGAATTCCAGTTGAATTCATTGCAATCACTTACGCGCAAATACCCTTGGGAAAGGTATTAATCCGTCTCTTCCCTCCGGTTATGGGTTAAATAACAGGACAGATTGGGTTCTATAGCCTTGGTCGGCAACCAGTCTTCTGCAGAAAGCAATGGCAACCTACTGCGGGATAATCTTCTGCCCAGTCAGTCATGTCTCTTTCAAGACATGATCGCCCAAGCGGTGTTTCACGTATGGCACTTAAGTGACTGATTAGGAGAAATAAATATATACAGTCTTGAAGTGAAATATTATATCCGAGTAACTGATTCTAGCTGAGTGGCGCTCAAAGCAACTGCAATTAAAACTGTGATTCTAGATCCAACTCCAACTAAACAACTCTCACATTACAATAACTCTGTAGTTTTCTTTATAGGCAGGATTATATGTACACGCAGTTGAGTCAATTATTATGTACAAAGGGGCGATCCCACAACAGTGTAATACCTCAATACACGCTTGGACGATCATGTATCTTCCGATTCATAGCTGACTAAGTAGAAGATATTCCCGAAGTAGGTTTCCGTTATTTTTTACGGTAGACTGGTTGCCAACCAAGCATTTAGAGGCCAGTGTGTTCTGCTATTCAACTCATAGAAAAGATGGATAATAACTTTCCTCAAGGGTACTTGCCCGTAAAAAAATACAAAAAACCCCGACTGGAATTCGAACTCACCTCTCCAATTTCACATTCCAAGTCGTTATTCATCACAACACACCATACATCTCATCGTAAGATAACTGCGAGTAAAAAAACGCAATTATCCCGACTACAAAGCAGGCCTTATTTTTCTCGTCTTATATTCCTGTCTTCAAAATACAGAAAACGTCGTCCCACTTATCGTTCTCCATTCTTCTGCACAATCTTCTTCCTTCAATGCTTTTAATTAATTTAGAGTCACTTCCTCCTTCAAATTAATGTAACTTGACTTCATTTTCCTTTCATATCGACGTTTCCATCCACATTTTTCTTTTCCCAATTCTAATATTTCAGTCTTGCTAAAATTAGCGTCTTTTTTCTCTCGACCTTTTTTCGTTCTTTAATATCTTGCTTATTTCTCTGGTCTATTTTCAGCTTCACGTCTGTTTTGCATTTTCTTTGTTTTTCATTGTCCCGCCCTTCTGCGTTCTTCGTTTCTAATCAATGCTCACCGGTAATGACTGAATTGTTGACGCGTTCGGAGTCAGCGGCAAATTCCGCCTGTTGCTTGTGCCGCATGCCTACAATTTTGATGTTTAGCAACTCAATTGTTTGTTTTCCTACGTGAGGCGTCTGACGGACGCATGAACAAGAATTGTGCTTTGCTATAACAGCAGTGTTGTATGCTTTGGTGTGTAGCTGCTAAATTTAAAGAGTTAAATGAAATTCAATTCGTAAATAGAAAAAGAAGGGAAAATATAAAAGGAGCTGAAATAAAAAAAATATATAAGAAAAAATCGAAGATAATCCAAGAAAAATATATATGCGTTTGCAGAGAAGAAGAGACAGAGACGGGGGAGAGAAAGATAGGGAGAAAGAGAGGTAATAAGGAGATGAAGAGAGAGAGGAAGAGATAGCAGAAAATAGGGAGAAAGAGAGAGGTGATGAGGAGATGAAGAGAGAGAGGTAGAGAGAGAGAGCGGAAGATAGGGAGAAAGAGAGGTAATAAGGAGATGAAGAGAGAGAGGAAGAGATAGCAGAAAATAGGGAGAAAGAGAGAGGTGATGAGGAGATGAAGAGAGAGAGGTAGAGAGTGCGGAAGATAGGGAGAAAGAGAGGTAATAAGGAGATGAAGAGAGAGAGGAAGAGATAGCAGAAAATAGGGAGAAAGAGAGAGGTGATGAGGAGATGAAGAGAGAGAGGAAGAGAGAGCGGAAGATAGGGAGAAAGAGAGAGGTGATAAGGAGATGAAGAGAGAGAGAGAGGAAGAGATAGCAGAAAATAGGGCGAAAGAGAAAGATAATAAGGAGATGAAGAGAGAGAGGAAGATAGATAAGAAAATAGGAAGAAAGAGAGAGAAGTGATAAGGAGATGAAGAGAGAGAGAGGAAGAGAGAGCCGCAAATAAGGAGTAAGAGAGAGAGGGGATAAGGAGATGAAGAGAGAGAGGAAGAGAGAGCGGAAGATAGGGAGGGAGAGAGATGATAAGGAGATGAAGAGAAAGAGGAAGAGAGAGCAGAAGATAGGGAGAAAGAGAGAGGTGATAAGGAGATGAAGAGAGAGAGGAAGAGAGAGCGGAAGATAGGGAGAGAGAGAGGGGGGTGCAAATATACAAAAGTAGAAAATAAGAAATAAAACTGGATTTACAGAATTTTGAAGAATTAGCAATGAAAAGAAAATGCGGTGACACATAGTTTCCTCTGTCTTCTTCAAAGTAGGTGCGCTGAGGATGAATGCAAGATTAAAGAATTTGGATAATTTTACACTAACATGACATATTAAACACAAGAGGTACAAAGGAAATCAGTGAATAACTTACGCGATGTGCTTGTGTAAATGGTTAGCAGAACAGGTATAAGAGACAGAAAAAATACAATACTTACTAAGAGCTATAAAGGACAGGATGTTGTGGACAGCCGTGATCGTCCACGACCTGAAAGGATACAAGGTATTGAAGAACAAGAACAAGGAGAAAAAGAAGTAGAACAAAAAGATAACATTTGAGTGAGAAGCTCTTAACTTAGACATATGATCTTTTTAAGTTTTATTTTTCAGCCATTTTAAAAATATTGTCAGAGGAAAAGCATAGAAGATGTGCCTAATCTTACTTAATCTTGTACATTAAGGAAAAATTTGAACTCATGTCACAAAATTTCAAAGCTGCACATGTCATATCAAAGACGTTATAAATGTCAAACTTTTGATTAAAAAACAGATTCGGTAAAACGAATAAAATTAAATAAATGTTCTATGATTTATAATTTAAAAATTATTAGTGATGCTAATCTAATATTTGGTCTTTTTCCATTACTTGTATATAGAAACAAATATAACCTTCTGAGAAGATGGTGTCTATATATTCTTTGTAATCCGGTCGTCCCAAGCAAAGCATTTTACTGCCACTATTGAGCAGGGGGTTACGTAGGAGGTAAGTCATGAGAAAGTGTGACAGGTTACAGGGGGTGTCAGGAAGAGGGTAGGAGAAGGATGATAATACTGATGAGAGTGAAGTGGAAGAAGAAAGGAGCATAAGAGAGAGAGAGAGAGAGAGAGAGAGAGAGAGAGGACGCAAGTTAGTGAGATAGGAGATGACTATTGACTTTACATTTGAATTCTTGAAGATTGTAGCTATCGGGAAAGCAAGTAAACGGAAGGGAATTTCACAGGCGGGAAGTGCGAGAAAAGAAGCTGATGGAGTAGAATTTGCGTTTACATTTTATTGGTTTCACAGTAAAAGGGTGAAACCTACTTGCTAATACTGTGGCTCGAGTAAATTCATGTATGGGGGGGGGACACCAGTGACCTAAGTTCATCTGAGCAGAAGCCATGAAAGTATTTGTAGAAGAGACACAGGGAAGCCACATTGCGCCGGTGAATATACATGTAAATAGATGTAAAGAATGGCATGAATAAATCAAGAGCTTTTATAATTAAGTATCTATATATAAGCATAAATGATTTGCAATAGAGAAATGTTATCAGTTTAGTTGAATTAAGTATGACATATTAAAGAGCAGTTATACGTGAGAGATTATTTGTGCAATTATATTGAGTGCATACACGCACGCAATGACTCTCTCTCTCTCTCTCTCTCTCTCTCTCTCTCTCTCACACACACACACATGCACACAGACACACACACACATATGTGAGCTTGAGTTTTGTTAAACGGCATATCAACCTCTGTGTGTTTTTTAATGCCAAAAAGCTGGGGTTTAAGGTATTTTTTAATGTTTGGTTACAGTGAGAAAGTTGGTTTAGTCAGATTTTAAAGAAAAATTTTTGTTATTATTTTTTTTTATTTCAGAAAACTGAAAATGTCTTCTAGTTTTGTATTCAAAATGTTTTGCTGAGAATAATTTTTTTCTTCAAAAATGTGTTAAGGTAATAATTTTTTTTTCAAAAATATATTGTTGGCAATATTTTTCCTTGTATATTTTTCAATAAAAGTTTATTTTGATGTATATTTTTCTATAGAAGTGTATTTTTATACTTTCATATTGTTTTGACCCCAATTTGGGTGTTAACTATTTGCTCATAACGGGGACCCTAACAGGTGCTACCACTCTGGGTCAGGGTGGACCAGGAAACAATAGCAATTAAGAAGTGGTTCCATGTTCTTCACAACCTTTCAATCAAAGGCCTTGCTGCCGGATGCAGTTCACCGTCATGCCCAGGACCACATATATATATATATATTGATTTACTAAGCGTGCTTGAGATGTGGCACAAGAAATATGGAAAATAGTAAATATCATTCGTAATTGGGACACTGAAATTCGAAGGTGGACTGGAATTGCCAAATATGCATTCCAAAAGCTAAGCAAAGTATTAAGAAATAGAAAAGGCTTTGCTAGAAACAAACAACAACAACAACAACAACAAAAAAAGAAAAACAAAAAAAAACGGGATAACTGTTTTCCTGTATGGAAGAAATTACTCGACAATCCACTGAAAGATGAAGAGACATAAAACAACAGAAATATGTTAAATTTCTACTTTAAAAGATAAACAAGAGAAAACAAATAATCGAGTTGAAATATGGGCATTCATTATATATATATATATATATATATATATATATATATAAACAAATTCTTGACCGAACAAAACTTTACTATAGCAAGGAAAATAGAGTATTTTAATGACATTCTATTAAAATTTAGACAACCGGTTTCGCCCAGTACTTCTCAACTCTATTTACTGGAATTTTTATAAATAGTTAAAAGGTGAAATGGAAAAGTGAAATGTGATTTTATAAGAATGCTAGAGCCCAATAATACTAAGTCCCAGGAGGCATTCTCTCTGCTTACAGAGAAAAGGTCCCCGGGATCTTACGTATAAGGACTCTAGCACCTTTAGATGAAAAATAGAGTGCGACTTCGCAAGGATCAAAAAATTGTCAGCACTCAAATTACTAACACAATTCCTGCTATTAATAATGTGTTCACTTATTGACGACCCGGATGTATTCACCAAGTGTTTGTATTTGCGGAAGAGTTCATCATTTTCCGAGGTAGGTGCTGCTTAATTCTTTGATCTAAGCGCTGCGATGTTCTGCCTATGTAATCGCATCCGCAATTACCCTTAAATTTGTAAACAACTGAATTAATTTGATGAAGAGGCAAAACATCTTTACGCATAGAAGAGAACACTGTACGCGTATAAAACAATAAATAAACGCGCACAATGTTCTCTTCTATGCGTAAAGATGTTTGGCTCCATATTACTATTCCATTTCACCTTTTTAACTATTTATTAAATATCTTAGTAAATAGACTTAAGATTTCTATAAATACTTTCACGGCTTCTGCTCCGATGAACTTAGATCACTGGTGCCCCCTAAATACGAATTTGCACGAGGTACTAGATTAGCAACTAGATCCCACCCTTTTACAGTGAAACCGATAAAATGCAGCCGTAACTTCTACTCCAACAGTTTCTTTCCTCGCACTTCCCGACTGTGGAATTCTCTTCCAAACGATTGCTTCCCCGACGGCTACAATCTCCAGGAGTTTAAATGTAAGGTCAATAGACACCTCCTAACACACTAACCTGCTCCCATTCTATCAAACACTCTTCCCATCTGCCCGACCCTCATCCTCGCTATCCTTACTCATCTATCACCTTTCTCCTGACATTCCCTATGTCTATCCACTCCTTCTCTTTACCTTCCCCTATGTAGCCCCATGCGCAATAGTGGCAGTGGAATGCCTTGCTTGGGGTGAGATGATTAAAAAAAAAAAAAGTACTGGGCGAAACCTGTTGTCTAAATTTTAATAGAATGTCATTAAAATACTCTATTTTCTTTGATATATATATATATATATATATATATATATATATATATATATATATATATGTGTGTGTGTGTGTGTGTGTGTGTGTGTGTGTGTGTGTGTGTGTAAAAAATATACTCAGGTTTGATTTGAGATTAA